>JZLH01S0063732.1:84181-97936 GCA_001188425.1 Eucidaris tribuloides | reverse complement strand
AATACGTATACTACGTGGCACGCGCGCGCAACGCACACACAAGCGCTAGCAACATTTTTTTTTTGAAGTTTCGACAAGTCACACGATGACCGAGGAACCTCGTCCAAGCTGGCCTCAATTTTGCAGAGAGTAAATTAATCTACAAGGTAAGAAGGGAGTATGACGTTCAACGTGCTATATCCTACATAATTTAGAGCTATGTTCTTATCGAACTTTCAAAATAAATCAATATTTGAACAAAATTCTAAACTCTGACTAAACCAAACTGTACGTGCAACGGACACCGTACACAGAACAACTATTCCATTGTAACCTATGGGGGTAGACCTGTTGCATTAACGTATGCACAGCGAACCATACTGAGGCCAGGCCTATTAGGTCAAGTCTTGTTCTAACTCCAGGGGTGAGTATAACTAAAGGATCTAAGGGTTTTGGCTAAGGAGAATTATGGTCGAATTCTAAGTTTAATTTGTCAGACCTTACCAGAACAAGAAGCAGAAGCAGATCATAACGTCGTGATAATTACGCTGTATAAGTTAACGTTAAACGTTAGATCAGGACGTGCACTAGCGTACGTGTTATGCGGGCGTGTGTATGATGTGCATGTGAGCGAGATTACGCTACTTGATGCAAGTAAACGTGACGTGCAGGGCCGGAGGGATAAAGAGATGTTTCTTCCTAGCTTTCTGCATTGTGTTTGCTGTTTGTGTACAGAAATCACATACGGAGAAGCGACCCCAAAAGAAAGTCATTTGTCATTCCGTCCCTCTATTAGAATACCAACCCCTTTCCACTAATGGAGCAGCCCAAGAAGTCGTTCTCTGGCCTGTGCACACTCGCATAATTTAACTGGTCCTTAACGCCTGAAAAGATTTGGTATGATGAATCCAAAATGCAGGTGTAATTGATACTAATGTACATATGATAAATAGATCAGGAAAGCAGAATCTGAGCAGTGGTCCACCATCAGGTTACGGCTTACGGTTTACGGCTTTGCAGTGAAAATTTCAGTGTACATAGAAACAGAATAGTGATATAAGCAATAAGTAATATGAAAATGAACTATACTTACATTCAATAAAAGTGACAGAAGGCTCAGAAGAATAACAATATAGTATCCGTGAAATAAGGTACAAAATTAGCGGATACACTGGTTAACACCAACCAGAATACTTCTGCCATAAGTTTCTCACAATTTATTAAAATACGTCCATCTCTTGTGACTTTGAGTAGATATCTTGGTTTGCCTTAGTAAGGCCCTCTTGAATTTATTTTCTCATTCCAGCAGGCTTACGTCGACTCGCGAGTAGCAGTTGGCGCTTTGGGTAGGATCGAAATTTTGCAGTGATTAGTCGCGGCTTACCAGTAGGAGATTCGGGTTCAGGTCCAATTCTGTTGCTTCGATCGATGTTATCTTTGGTGATTGTACTCCGAGGGTCCCAGTTGCCATTTTGATGACTACATCATCCGTGTTCTCACGTGCAGTTTTCTCGAAGCCAAACAATTTGGGGCAATAATGGCGGGGGTATTGTTCTTGTTGGTTTAAATGAAGATTCAAGTTGTTGAGACTGTAGTTGTTTTTGAAGATTTTGAATTTCCCTGGTCTTTTTGTCATCTGATACCCCAAGTTCATGGATTCAAGCTACATGCTTTGTGAGTTTATTCTGCAGGATGGGGAATTGTTTTTCAACGTGATCATCAACAATTGCAAGAAACTTTCTGTCAAGTCAAATGTCTTTGATCACCATTGATACCAGTGCAGAAGACTTTTTTGTTTGCTTCTGGTAACAGCTGGATTTGAACCAGTCATGTTGAAAGACCACGCGGGGAAGTACGTTGGGCTGACAATCGGTGAGTTTGAAAGGATCCACCAGTAAATGGGATTAAACTTGTAACTGAGTTGAATTAACAACAATACACGGCAATGGAGCTCGTAAAGTGCTTCAGTGGTTGAAGGAAGCCAGTCTACAGACAGAGTGTAGATTACGTTGTGCAGCACAGCTCAAAAAAGTACATGCCAGGGACCAGGGATATTCATATGGAGACGGGATCAGAAGAAAAGGCCAATTTCCTCTTGTGCGTTGAACAAGGTTTGCTCCCGGTATTGAAATGCAAATTATGTTCGCCGATGCAGAGAACTTCAGGAAACAGCCATACGAGTGCTACTGCGCACGCTCACAATTTCCTTCAACTGACTCCTAGGTCACTAGAACAGTTTCATAATGAATGCAAACTGTATGCATACTATTCTAAGGTTACTCTTGGCGACCAGATACCAGACATATCAAACACCTGTGCTTGCAAGGTGCATTTTTATGATTGATTTTCCATAGCAACACATGAAAGAAATATCTCATCTACTTATCTAGGCTGATCCATCTTCTGTAGGGTAGTATGAAACCCTCTTCGAGCATTATCCATACATCAATTTCTCTCGTCTTGTGACCATGTCATTCTTCTGTATTCTGTTGTCATCTCTTCCGTCGCTTTTGTCTCCCTCTTTCCCTTTTCCGGAACGAGGTTGCCATTCTGTTACCCTCTTTGTCCAATGATTATCTGTTATCCTGGCGATATGCCCTGACCGCTTCCATTCAATTTAGTTAATTTTCTCAATGGTATCTTTGATTTGGGTTCATGCCTTTTTCTGAGGTTTTACACCTGTCTTGTATTTATGCATTTAACGTCTTTCTTTCCATGGCTCTCTGAGTAACAAGACGCTGGTTTTGTTTTTATTTCTTTAGCCTTATATAGACCCATTGTTCGGCAACATATGTCATAGTTTGTAGCACACATTGGTTTAATACCAGAATATAATATAATATATATAAAAAAATGAAGAAATAAGAAAAAATAATTGTCCACATTCTACAAAGATAACTTTCTTTCAGTTACTCATTTCATGGTCCATAAGTCAAATGACATGAGCTTAACAATTTAAAACCGTACAATCAATAATGCAAATATTAATACAAACACAAATACGGGATATAAGAAATAATTACACAAGTAGGCCTATAGACACACAGAACAGAATATGATAGAGGACACACATATAACAGATAAGGCCACCCATTTTGTATATGTACCGTACCCCCCCCCCATTATCAAGTTAACAAATGAAACAGGATTCAATACAATTATAGTAATCAAACTTATTAATTTATGCAATATATGAAATACGCTATCATAATAGGTGACATATAATGTAGCCCATCCATTTGACATGTGTATAGAGCCCCACCGCATTAAGTTAACACACGAAATAGGATTGTTTGTATTTAGGCTTTCTGAAAAAAAAACTCGAGTAGTAACAAAGAAATACAAATCAACAGCAATGTCAAATTTAATGAATTCAAATTGGTAACAAATATCATTACATGTATAACCAAGTATAAAGAAATGAAACCTCTATCTTCAATCACTTTCATGTAGATTGCAACATAAAGTGCATTCTTGTTTTCATAAATCTTCAGACTTTTATGAAAACATAATTTTTGGGTATCATTTCAGGTTTACATTGACAGTTATCCATAAGGTTGCACGTAAAGTGTAGTTATAGAAAACGTAGTTTTGATATCTATTTTTTTCATTTAACTTATCTTCTTAGTCGTAGCTATAACCAGTTTTCTGTTAATCAAAGCAGAAAATCAGCCCAAAATACAATTTTTGATAAAGTATCAAAATTATCGTTCCGTAATGTGGCTACCTTGTTTGCTTGGTTTAGGTGTCGTGTGCAAGCGGACACACGACTGCCGCCACGCACTGATCAATAACAATACAAATTGTGCGCGCTTCCGGTCCTGTCTTGCTATATTCGTCCTAGCTGAGACTAAAGCTCTGATATCATTATTACCATTATTATTAAAATTTATTCGGGATAAAAGACATGCATATACAGAATATAAAATTACAACAATATAGGAATAAACCACCAAAGTGCACTCCTCCAAGATGCCTGGGAAGAAAAAGGGAATCCAGGATTACTATACTATCAGGCCTTTCATTCCGACCAGGAGGAGTGCACTTCTTAGGTGGCCAGAACTAATACAATATCATAACATTAGATGAGGCAATCATGACATTAATTTTATATAGATTATGAAAAGAGGCAAGATTTCATTTCAATATGAACTTGATGATTTGTTTCCATATGGTTGATAATTACTGCCAATCATTGAAATACAATTTTGAAGTTAATTATGGTAATTGAAAAGTCGTTCAGGAAATTGATTTGTAAACAATAAAACTTATGTATAACACTTTGGACAAACGTCCAATCCAATGAACACACACATACACGCTCGCACGCACACACACTCACAGCCGAAACTCACATGCACACACACACACACACACACACACACACACACACACACACACACACACACACACACACACACACACACACACACACACACACACACACACCAACACATATATATATATATATATATATACTTAAAATACGCTCATACCGTTACACGTAACTGACATCCAGTTACTGGTATTGTAAGGAGTTTCAACAGTAACTTGTGGATAAAATGATATGTTAAGTTTGCACTGTAGTAAAAATAGTACTAATAAGAGACATTTGTACATAATTTTAGTAGTAAAACAGGATAAAAGACCCCCGACGTCCCCTCCCCCATCATTATAGAGCTGTACATAGAATTTCAGTAGTGAAATATCATAAAGCCCCCCATTACACACATAAAATAATATTTGAATGTTTACATTACATGTGAAACGATGCCACGAAAGGGGCAAGAGTGTTTATAATAGCAAAAATGACTCGATTTAACGGAATATAACACAGTCATTGCTAAATTTTTAGACTAAAGCAGGTACGAGTGTGTATTGTTTACTGAACAATTACAATTGTGCGTTATATTAAATACATTACTAAACTCCAGTAGGGCTATTGATATTGCCTCTGTTGTAAAAAAAGGCAAAACAACAAACAAAAACAACAACAATTATAACAATCATAACAAACAAATCCTGACCATAATGACAAGTGTAAACGTTTAGGTATACAATATGTGAACAAAGTATGCAAATTAATCAGGAGCTAATTTAAGTGGGAGCCAAGTCAGAGAAGTATATTCGTAACTGTTGGAGGAATGAAGGCAAGGAGTTGAGGACAGCAGCATCTTTAATGTGAATAGGAAAGCCATTCCAAAATCTCGGGAATCTACGTGTCGGTGATAGAAAAAGAGCCTGGGTTCTTGAGGGAAGGTGAACAAATGTCAGGACATCTGGATGGCGGGCATTTATGTGCAGGTTATCACAGATTGCCTCGCATGAGATGACACCTGGCAGGCATTTCAAGACAAATGCACACAGTGCAAAGTCTCTTTTAGAGGACAGGGGAACCCAATTCAACTGACGAAGTCTTTCTTCGTATGTAATTTCACGGCGACGTTGATGAAGCGCAAGACGTGTGGCATTTCGTAGCACACGTTCAAACTTTTATTCCCGTGCCGCTGTATGTGGGAAAATATCGCCTTGAAAGAAGCTCCTCGTGCTATCTTACGAATAAAGCCTTATAGTGTTCGATTAGCACGTGCAACAACCAAGTCCACGTGTTCATTCCATCTGAGGTCAGATGCAATTACCAGACCCAGGTACTTGTACGTAGGCACAATGGATAAGGGATTGTTATTGGGGGTATACACGGGTGGTTGATTATTTCTCAAAGGGGTGACAGGCATGACTTAGCTGTGTTAAGTATCATCTGGTTAGTTAAGCACCAATCGTGTAAGCGATCAAGGTCAGCTTGAAAGGTAATTTCATCACCAATCGTGTAAGCGATCAAGGTCAGCTTGAAAGGTAATTTCATCATGTGAGGAGTAAATGGATCTGTACTTAAGGATATCATCTGCAAAGAGCACAGTTTTAGATTTCAAAGAATGATCAACATCATTGAAGTAAAATGTGTAATATCTCACATTTCCTCATAATATATATACGCAGTTCTGGTTGGTGAAAGCGTCAGATAGTTTAGTCTATGCATCAGATATCACAGATATTCCACGCAAATCAAGGAATAAAACAGAAATAAAAAACCGAAGAAACAACCAGAGCAGACCAGCACACTCAAGTATCACCAATATCCTCAACCCTATGCCAAACTATGTAATGTATAATATATTATATACCTTGTATCAAATCATCCCATCTTTTGAGCAAATTATTTATTGTAATCATTTATTTTTGTTATCATGTATAATTGTATATAAGTTTTTTTGTGAAATAAACATACATTAACTTGAATTGAGTGGAATGGAACTGAACGTTACATAAGATTTCAGATTATGTATTATTTACAATTAGTATAAAAATATGAAACAAAAACGTAAACATAGCCCACGTAGTCAGACGGCGGTGCTCCTAATTTGGATTTGCCACACCGGTTGTACTAGGTGTGCCCAACATCGCGTGGAAAAAAATACGTTCCGGGTTTTTTGTTTGTTTTGTTGTTGTTGTTGTTGTTGTTGTTGTTTTTAAACTTTCATACAGTGTGTCCCAGAAAAAGGGAAACCGAGATTGATGAAGATGTTGTCATATATGTAAAAAAAAAAACTTACATACTTGGAAAACAAATTTTCTCTTCTATCATTCTAAACTAGTCACAGAGCTTTTCGTTCACACAGTAGTAGTGAGCACAGATAATCAGAAGGTACACACCCAAACAACATATTTGCACAAGCAAATCTGATATACATGCAGGATATCGATATAAAAGGACATCAATAAAATGCTTATGCTATCTTCTTTCATTTGATACTACATACGTTATAAATGAGCGATGCATGACTAAAAAAAGACAATTTTTAAAAGATGTTTGTTAAAAAGAAAATGTTCTAACATGCACACATTAACTCTGCCGTCTGCAACAGGCAGCCAATTTTCAAGAAATTGCTTTACCAAGAGGATAGGAGCCTATCGTTGTGCCCCAAGCAAGCTATTGTGTGGAATGACCTATGTGATTTCTTTTTTATTTCGCTTCAAATTGCTGCGAATGAATTCATTTTTAAATCGTGTTAAAACAAGCATGTTTTCATTGGATTTGTTCTTTGGCATACATTATTTAGTTATTACTTTGGGGGTGTCAGATAAAAGAAGAAACTATGATTTTTTATGAGATGCCTTTATTTCTTGAAAATAATTACATTTTCTACCCAGGAATAAAAGATAATTCTGCGTCATAGAAATTTTTGCCATGAAGTCTGGTCTCCTTTTTCTGGGAAGCGCTATACTTATTTTTCTTATTTAATTTGATTTGTTTTCGGCTGAAGATAAATGCATGTACATTTTTGATATTGCAGATAACCCAAGCAAAAGGAGGCCAGCCCAGGAAAGTTCCAGGTACACATAATGAGGACACTATCTCTACAGTGACTGTTGTCACACATGTCCAGAGTCTGCATGCGGGAACCATGCTAAAGGAGACTGGGCTAACAAAAAATGAATTAAGGTACGGGGCAAGTACCTCTGCAGAATCAATTTCTACACAGAATCGGGTCACGCACCACACCTTCGTCGACAAGCCATGTACAAGTACGGAAACCACCTCAAAGGTGACTTTGGTAACACACAATAAATCAAGGTACGGGGCAAGTACACAAGCAGAACCTACATGTATCTCTACACCTGCCGCGGTCCCGCACAACAACTTCGCCGACAAGCCAGGCACAAGTCTGGAAACCATTTCTGTGGTTACTAGGGTCACAGGCCACAGTGTCGTCGACAAACAGAGCACAGGTACTTGCAGTGACAGGAAACCAGATATGAGGTATATTGACGCAATTTGATTTGATTTGATTTAATTCAATTTAATATAAAATTTTGAGTAACTTTAAATAGATACTGTGCATTCTGTACACATTACCTTTCTATAAAATCATTGTATGTGAGGTAGACCACTCCCTTCCAGTTTAAAAAACCCAAGTTCCATACATTATTTATCAAGTGAGAGTCTCCAATATTTTTTCCAAATAGGATTCTAGGTTACCTTAATCCGTTACGTTATTGAAGTTGTTATTGGAAAAACAAATGACTTGAAATGAGGTCAATTGATTTTGGTTTTCCGTTTTCTCCAAGGCGGAGAGATTATTCAATGTGGGCGCACCCACGGCAGAGGGGTTGGAACACCAAATTTAGCATTTTTGCCTCGCTATAGGGGTGTGATGTTTAATTCACCCAAGAATCGTTATTTGGTTTAATATTTCCCATGAAACGGTTTTGTTGGTTTGGAAAGACTTCCAACAAACAAAAAACTCCAATGTGATATTCTGAAGCGCTCTCGGAAAGAAGACCACACCCAGCGAAGAAGAAAGTGCCTCCTATACGAAACTAGTATGGAGGACACGGATACTTATTAAAAATGGCGACCTCCGCTCAGCATCATTAGGCCTTAAAAAATGTAATGATGCCCTCAATCGACAGACCATAAAAATACAAAAAAACAAACAACAAAAACGTTTACGATCAATTCACAACCGGAATGACTAAACAAAATGACACCAATATTTGATTTATGTATTGTTTATTATATGGCGTATCCCCCCAAACACACACACAAACACAAACACAAGCACACACACACTTTATTTTACAATGATAAGATAAGCTTTCACAAAAGTAATTAAAATATATGAAACTAAGTTACTCACAACGCTGGATGTTAACCGGTAGTGTCGATCACCAAATTTGGCTGACTGAAATATCCTACGCAAGTGAATGAGGTAGCACACACGACGACATACGCGTAATCCAGATAATAATAGAGTCCATCCAGATGATCCAAGATGATCCCAAATAGTAGAAATCGAGCTTATATGACGATAATGTCCAAATTGAAGAGAATAACAAAGTGTAGCAGAAATCCCGCTGAAAACAATGTTCAGCATAACTTCACAGGTCTCACAAATTATTCTCAATTGCCGCAAAGATGATACAGTATGAATCAGAATTAATCCACAGAGTGTACATTCTCTCTCAGGCATGATCTCATAAGCACTATTAAACAAGCAGGTAACAATCCACACAGAGAAACTGTCATATAAATCCACAAGTGTGTGTCGAGCCAAGGTCACGATAAACTCTGATCATTTTCCATTTTCCCCCAAATATACAGTGTGTATCAAAAAAAGTAGACACTTGGAAAAACAATTATATAAAAGTTTTTTCGTGATCTTGAGATTATTTTTCGATATGAATATTTTACCTTGGACCTAAGCTATCTGATGACAATGTTGGTATTGAAAGTATTTCACGCATGAGTGAGCACCACCCACTTGTGTACAATCGGCCAAAAATGCATTTGCGCACAGTATTGTGTTCTTATAGTCAATGCAGACAGATGCTGCAGAATCTCTTAATTGATGTGAACAAGTATTTTATCCTCATCATGCTCAGAGAAGAGCTAATATCAATTATGTGACAAGAAAGATAAAGATGAAGCAATGATTCAGATACACCCCCGGCCTCCCCCAGGCAAGAAGAAAATGTCATGTTTCCAACATGAACTGTGAAATGAAAAAAAATGGCATTTTCTTCTTTTTTACGGGGGAAGGGGTGGGATGTAATTAAATCATTGCTTCATGTTAGTCTTTCTTGTCAAATAATTTATGCATTTTTGGCCTATTGCACAAAAGTGGGTTGTGCTCACTCATGCGTAAAATACTTTCAATACCATCAGTGTCATCAGATAGATTAGCGTGCAGGGTTAAAGTATTCGCATCCAATTAGCCGTACCAAAGGGGGTGGGGGGGCAGTTGCCCCCCCCCCCCCAATAAATGCTTTTTCGGAATTTCGTCGGTACACGAAGGACTCCGTCGGTACATGCGGACCGACAAAAAAAAATAATTTTGTACCGACGAAATATCTCACAAACCGACAAAAATATTGAAAAAAATTGAATTTTTTTAATGTAAAAAATCTGTGTTTTTTTTTCAAGCTCGCTCGCTCCGCTCGCTCGCATAAGTTATTTTCTTCATGTCGGGTGTTTTTCGGTAACCAGGCAAACCGTCTTGTCATGAATACTATTATTGATGACATTTGGAACGTTAGCGGTATAGTACAGTCAGCTTGAGTCAGTGTACTACAGAGACAACGTTCCAAATCAACCGACCCGAACATCATGTTGTACCGACAAAATGTTTACAGGCCTACAACATTAAACTGTTGAAAGATTCAACCCCGGATTCAACATTTCAGCAACGTGTACATTTAGGAAACGATCTTGAGAAAAAAGAATAGAACGCTATTTGATACCGGGGCACACTAGCTCCACCATGTGAAGTGGATGCAAATATTTTGCCCTTCGGCGCATTCCTCGTTCGCCAGCCAAATCAAAAGCCACAAATTGCCTTTAATTTGCCACACCTTCCTATTCTCATGTACTTCGAAAAAAGTTCTTCCCAAGCAATGTTGAATAACAAAACTTGTTGCATGATTATACTTGTGTGTTCCTATTAAATTACAGTACTGCTGAGTGCTGATATGAATAATATCAGAACATCAGAAGGCTTTGTTACGATTGTAGAAATATAACTTTCAACTTTCTTTGACTCGAAAATCTATTGATGTCTGAAGCGCTCGTTCGCTTCGCTCACTCGAGCAGACATTACCATTATTAGTAGGAGAAGCATTACTTCTTGTAGTTGTATCAGTAGCGGATCTACAGGGGTGGGGGTTATGATGTTTAATCCCCCCCTTGGGCTGCCAAGTGAATAATTTGTATGGTCTTATTACATTAGTAGATGTCAGGAAAACCAAAACGTATTGCAAAATTTGTATTAAAAAAAGTGCAAAACAAATATTCCTACACAATTCTCAATTTTTTGGTGCGCTTCACGCGCAAACATAATGTTTTTCAAATTTTCGGGGCGCTTCCTGTGCAAATATACGCATTTTTTTAATTTTCAGCGCGCTTTGCATGCAAACATACACAATTCTAAAATTTTCGGCGCGCTTCGCGCGCAAACATACATAATTCTAAAATTTTCGGCGCGCTTCGCGCGCAAACATATGCATTTTTAATAATTCTCTCCTATCACCATTCGCTCAAAAAAAAAACAACGTTGCCAAAAGCCTAGATCCGCGCCTGTGTATTAATTATTCACCATCATCGTAAATCATTTAACTGTTATCATTTCACAACATGAATATGTCGGTACGTCCGGAGTTTGTCGGTACATTCGGGTGCCTTGCCCCCCCCCCCCCCCATGGCAAAAAGCTGGCTACGCTACTGTTCGTATCCAAAAATAATTTCAAGATCATGAATTTGTTGTGTAATAATTTTTTTTTCTAAGTGTCTACTTTTTTTTTTGAGACACACTGTAAATATCAAAACCCCTCTGATCGGGAAACATCTAATTTCCATTGCTAGAAAACACCAGAAAGGCAAGACTAAACCTGAGTGTTCTATGCCATTTCATCATACACTAAAAATAAAAATAATCTTATAAAACTGGTTTACTACTTGGCCCAGAGGTCATTGAACTCATACTGGCATACTTACACTATGCCTCTTTTATTATGCTAATTAGCCAAGCACCTACAGGCAGCTGAATGAAATATTTTCATGTACATTACAAGTGGCTGTGTAAGTATGTTTGCCTCTAGAATAACCTGGTAAATTACATATCGATCTAGTACTGGTGCAGCAAGCCTTTACATTCTCCAGTGTTGATATCACACCACATAAACTACAACTAATTTAATGGCTACATGTAGCATGTATAATAGTATGTGGCAATGATTATCACAAATTTATAACAATACAAACAGGGTCACATTTTTTTTTGCATACCCAAAACATACAAATTCAAATTGTCTTGGTGGAAAATGTCAAATTTGAGCAAAAGATTTACTAAAATTCATATCTAGTGGCTTGAAGCAGCAGTTTTATATGTGTTTTGTCCGTTGGAAAGACCCATAAAATGTATCAGGAAACTCAACTCTCACACAGTTTCGTCCTTGCAGAATACAGTATATACATGCAAATTGGAAAAAGACAGAGTTCGGGATTTGCACGCCCGAAAATGGCAACATGAATGAAATCAGCTCAAATCGTTCACAATGTGAAGATTAATAAAAAATAAACACCGATCATAGAACTTTTGTGTAGAATACGAAGTTTTGCTAAAAATCTGGACGGTTGAATTCTAAAATTTGCACAATTATGACTGATCGGCCGCTAGCCGAAGGTCGCGCAGAGGTCACAACCGTTAAAACTATTGCAGTGTATGAAGTCGTCCACTGCTCGTCAGTTGGTCATGCGTACCGTGTTCTGCAATTGAGCAAAATTTAAATTTAATTTGAGTCCAGTCCTAATGAGCAAGTTTCTATTTTGGCCCATAACTTTGGGAGCTGAAGGTCCTCAAAAGGTCAAGGTCACCTCACCAGCAGTGGTCAACGACTCATTGAGTCTAATGTTAAGTTTTTGATCAAGATTCCATGTAAGCGAACTGGGCGAGACACATTTCGGCTATGGCTTTGTTTTTGGACAAGTTTGTGTATGTTTGATCTTTTGGACAATTAGATAACAGGAAAATGTCTGATCAATGCTTTTCGTGTCAATGTGAAAAGGCCCTCAAACAATGTCTTTGGTAAAAGTGTGGACCTTTTATTTTTTTTATTTTACTTTTTATTATTATTATTATTATTATTTATTTTTTTTTTTTTTTGGGGGGGGGGGTTCGTACAACCCTCCAGATCCCCCTTGCGTCGACGCATATTCTGCGGGTAATTGCCATTCATTAATAACAAGCCTGTAACATTGATACGCACGTGCATCTCAAGGCATATGACTGCAAAGATCGAAGGCTCTACCATTCCTATCGTGTTGTCTAATAAATATAAATGAATATCCGGATATTTATCCAAGTGATCCTATGAAAGGTCGTTAATAACGTTTGTGAACCTTAAAAATGATTACTGCACCCTCTACAATATTTCCACTAGTATGGTCATTAATAAAAAAAAAAAAAAAAAAACGCTTTCAAGAAAAGGGGTTCCCCTAAGATGGTTTTTACGTCGGTAGATTGAGAGAAATCTGTATGGGCTGGTATTCTCCATAGTGATAGTAAGCAAATAATCAACGTTGGTAAAGGTGATAACAAACTATCACTTCCGAGGCGATCTGGATGTAGCTATCTTTCCGAAGCGAAGCTGAGGAAAGATAGCGTATACATTCGGATCACCGAGGAAGTGATAGTTTGTCTCATTGCCTGAAACCAACAGTTGATTATTTGCTTTATATTCCACATCGGAATTTCATTCTCTCTGTAAAAAAAAAAAACACTATGAGCCCGAATATGGAATACGCGCCCGACCAACACCTGGGTGCGCATCACCAGGGGCGTCGAGGTTCGATGCGCGCGCGTACGCGTTAGCGTACATGCATGTTGCGTATTGCGCGCATGAAATACGCGCGCTGCCAAGATGGTGTTAGTACTTTTTTTGTTTCGCTGATCTCTTCAGTACACACAGTCCTAACGCGTCAATTATCAACATTTTGAATACGCGCGAAATAAAACTGCGTTACACTCGGACTATCAATTGACTATCTATCGAGTGTAACGACCTTTTCTTCTCGAGTGATATGATGGGAAAACTACTCTTTATCACGTGATCAACTCTTGGCCAATCCTATAGCAAGATTTAGAAACTAAAGCACGCGCGTTTGAAAAATTATCTTGAGCTGTATATAAAGCATATTGAAAACATTCATGTCTAACACAT
>JZLH01S0063732.1:71344-83052 GCA_001188425.1 Eucidaris tribuloides | reverse complement strand
AAAAAAATCTAATCTTAACCTCACTGTCCGAAATGAATGCTAAACTACCCTTTTACTATCCATTGATCAACATCCACCTTGGGTGCCTGACAAATTTAATCACAGGAGCAACTGTAGAGCGAAGTGTAGCTTAGTCATTTCTTCACACATCTGCATCTTCTACATCAATAACCATTAGGAAAAGTGTCGATTTCCTCAACCCACCCATAACAATAGAACTACCTGTGTTTTTTTAACCCAATATTTTAATTCTTACCTTCTGGGCTTCCCATCTTGCTGTAAACTACTGGCGCTGTTCACCCTTAACCCAATCCTTGATCTTACAGAGTAACATTGACAATGTTAATCAATTTTCTGACTTAAGGAAATTTAATCTCCACTGGCATGGACCATTTTTCACTAAAAGGCCACTTTTTGGTTGACACGTGAATTAAACTTCGGACAAAATAAACCGACCCATAAATATAGAAATTAATGTTCTGAAAACAACACGAGACCAGACAAAACATATTTCAGATAGAGGCACATAGAAAATTAGCATTGGCAGCTACGTTGTCACTACGGTAAACAAGGAACAAGGTGATGGCCAAAATGTGTCTCGCTCAGTTTCGCGTACATACAATCTTGCTAAAAAACGTCACACTGGGTTCAAAAGGTTTTTGACCCCTGTCTGCGACCTTTGACCTATTGGTGACCTCCAGCTTCGTATGAGACATCCACCACCCAAGTTCGGTCACAATTGGGCGAAAGGGGGCAAAGTTACGGGACATAATGAAAAGTTGCTAAAAACATAACATTTGGCTCAAAAAGGTCTTTGACCCCTGCCAGTGACCTTTGACCTTTTGGTGACATTCAAATTCCTATGAGACATCTACCATCCAAGTTTGGTCAGAATTATGCAAATTATTNTGGCAAAGTTATGGAACCTNTAAATGAAAACTTGCTCAAAAGCTCACATTGGCTCAAAAAGGTCATTGACCAAAGGTGACCTTTGACCGCTTGGTCACCTTCAGCTTCTATGATGACATCTACCACTCCCAAATTAATTGCGTCGCGAATTGTGCAATTGGGAGGCAACATGATTTGAAACTCACCCAAAACTCAACATTTGCTTGCAAAAAGGTCATTGCACCCCAAGGTGACGCTTTGACCTTTTGTGACCTTAAGCTCCCTTTTAGACAGACGTCCACACCAATTTGATGCCACAAGTTGTGCAAGTGGGCACATATAAAAGACCTGCCTCAAAAAAACTTAACATGTGAACCTCAAACAGTCATTGGCCCCTGCCCATGACTTTCGACACTTTTTGATGACCCTTTGGCTCCCATGAGACATCTACGCCAAGGGTCAAAATGGAAATTTTACTCATTTTACCCACATCACAAAATTTGGCAAATGATCTCACAATTATGTTGTCATCTGGCACCATCTTTGAAAATGCCGGCCATCTTGGATTTTTTTCGTGCAGGATCGTTTTTCTGAAAGAGGACCTTGACATTATATTCACCCAAATTTCATGCTGTATCATCACACTGAACGATAGATGGCTCAAAATCGTTGTTATCTGCTCCACTATGTGAAAAAAGTAAAACTGATAACCGACGAGATATTTCGTACTTGCTTGTGGAAATTGACTTCCAATTTTGAACTGAAACAAGATAAGTAGGTATCAAATGGGTAATATCAATAACTCATTTTTGGTGAAAATGGATTTAGCGCCTTTTGGAACTAAGCTCTTCAAATATACATTGAGATTGAAATAAAACCTGATTTCTAGATAAATTCATAGATAGAAATGCACATTAATCCGATAACTTATATAAATTGTCGAATCAACACTACAACATTATAATATACCGAAATATCATGTGGTGACAATACCGGTGCTTTCCTATGGGGCGGAGACATGGAAAACAACAACAACAACAACAACAACAACAACAACAACAACAACAACAACAACAACAACAACAACAACAACAACAACTTCTACTACTAACAACAACAACAACACCACCACCAACAACAATAACAACAACAACAACGAGTAAGAAGCAAAGAAACAATAAAAGAACGACAACATTCATGTAGTTGCAGGTAGCCATGCAGTCCTCATGAACGCGCATGAGCCCCAGCATATGGATATGCCTTCCTTTGGAAATTGACCCCGAAATATTAGCCCTGTCATAAAATACCCGAGGAAGCCTCACTGATATTTGACCGGAAATGTGAAGGCACGGAGAGATTCATTGATAAAAAAAATACGGGGGATCAATAATACATGACATGCATAGCGAGCTGTGCCTTCGGGATGGGGTTTCGTGGTTGTCGAGAGAGGTCAAGTGTGGCGGACACGAAGGTCACGGATTCGAGTCTTCCGACACCTCAAGCGAAACGTCACAAATTTGTAAGCCCCGATGAATGCGTGGACAGACACTGTTTTCGTACGATGATGTTACTTATAGAATTAAAGATAAGATTGATTACTTGCAGAAAAACACAATTTTAATATCAAATCTTTTAAACCTTCTGTGAACAGATGGTATTCTGAAAATGTCACTATAGTATAGGAGATAGAAGTTGAAAACAACAGAACACTTCGTTTTTGACAAATCCTCTACATAAATCCCCACGGCTGACAAAGTAATAACACAGAAATCAATATGTGGGACAATGTTAATTGTTGATATTGCAACGGGTGGGGTGGGGGTACGGAGGTGAAACTCCACCTGTTTAAAAACTGCCCATCCTACAACTATTTATTACATTTGAAATGAATTAGTCCTACATTACAATGCATATTATACTTTCACCGGGAAACCAATGAAATGGGGAATTTGAATAAAGATTTTCCATTATCAACAAGTACTCTAAATCTTCTTTTACAAAGCAGCAAGAGGGCATATTTTGTCAGGTTGGCAAGTAAGAAACTGGACTCCTGGGACTCATGAATATTAGGAAACGGAAGGGCCTCAGTTCGATACCCGTGACAAGGTCAGTGCGCGAGGTGGACTGATTAAATTTGAGGGTCATTTCGCTGGTTCATATTGAATGGTCATAGTGCCGCATACGCATCGTCGTTTGTCCGGCAGAAGGGCCCCAGCGAATGTTCCCGGCATAAGGGCCTTAACACTAAAACCATTGGCTCTTTTCACATGAAATAAAACTAGTGTGATGTTCTTAGATCCTTCTGTCAGTCTGTTTAGTGCAAATATCAAATAAGGCAGATACAGATTCTCAAATCAGAATCATAAACATGAAAATTAATGTAGTCATTCAGTAGAGCCTTTGTAAAAAAAAAATCATTGTTATCAATGTGCTAACAACAAGCTAACATCTAGTTAACAACAACGATTCATTGGTAAGCATGACCATGCATCAGGAACACTTCCATCATATTATTTCAAATTATAAACTTAATTGACGGAGTCCTCCTTCCGCTCCTCCTCCTTCTGCTCCTCCTCCTCCTTCTGTTTCTTCTTGTTGACTGTCTGGTATGAACTGATTGTTCATCGTCACATTCGTATGTACCAATTGTGGATAAGAATTACGACTCATTGGCACATTAGCAGGGTATCTTTGGTAAAAGTCGTTGCTACTTTTGACGCTAGGCTACCGTGTAAATTCACCTTAGTTAAACTCATGTTCAAAATCGAAATAAATAGATTTCTAAGTCAACTTATCTACTACTGCTGCTGCTGCTGCTACCGCTACTACTACTACTACTACTACTACTACTACTACTACTACTACTACTACTACTACTACTACTACTCACACACAAACACACACACACACACACACACACACACACACACACCACACACACACACACAGCACACCACACAACACACCACACATCAAATACATCATACAGAAGTAGCAGACCTACACGACAAAAAACAGAAGGAAATAAAGGTTGGCTACATAGAAAAAATAACCTGTAAACCGACATAAATTTTTTGTGTTTTCAAAGCAAAAATGTGATCATGGAGTCTTTAAGATCATTAAATATGTATCAAGTTGTTTGACATCGATATGAAATGCAGAACTACTATACTTCTTGGTCCATTACTCATACGCTCTCGCGACTTCAACCTCCGTTTGACATTTCCACTCCCATCCGAAACCCAAGTCGTATTGGGTAGTCGTACATATTTGATGCGAATCGCATCACCCTGCACTCGGTTTTCCACATTATTCTTGGTTTAACGCACCATCGCCGTTACGAGTCAAAGCCCCATCCGATAAACAGGTTTCAATACGATACCGGATATCGATACCTTGGGATGAAAGGTTAAAAGATGTATAGAGGGTACCCCGGAGCATTTGAACAGTTTGATAGCAAAAATGGCATAAGTCCACTTTTGTAACTTTGGAGAAAATGCATTTCTTTGCCCATGTTTGTACACGCGCCTATGGAAGGAATTCAGGTAAACCTCAAGATATTTCGTACTTCGTTGGGTGATTTGGCTTTAAATGTTATACTACCACTAGATAAGTAGGTGGTAACTGTGTTCTTGATCTTGATCTGGATCTGGATCTGGTACTCTGAACAGCTCCACCGGAGCATCACTCAGAACGAGCCTGTAAAGTCAGCGTTGCTCATACCAGTTGTAAATACTCGTGCAGAGCGCTCGAGAATTTATTTATATCCTGAATTAATGTTATTATGTTGTCCTTGCCGTATTTGGGAAGAAGGAATATAGGTGTGGTTGTGAGTTTGAGTGAGGAAAATAGCAAACTGGTTTAATTTGGTGCCTCTGGTTGCCATACGTGTACGAGATGATGGAGCTGTTTGCATTTGGATGAAATCTTGGATGTTAAAGTCAGCGTGGTTGACTGTTATTTTCTGCAGCATGACATGACTGTTGTACTGTCGTCTATTTTGAAGTAGGGGGAGCTTCAGACGTTGTTCTTGTTAATACCTCAATTTTGGTGGAAAATCTGGATTTAGTCCTTTTTGAAACGAAGCTCTTTGTTTCTTCTATAGATAGAAGCTAGGTTTGCATCCCTACTGAGAAATGTTTACGTGTATTATGTGTGCGGTATCCTGCGGATTGTTCGGATTCTGTCACTGGCTATTTACATTTGAAATCACTGTGATTACGACTGTGTTTCCGCCACCCATTTCCCTAGATAATTACAACGGATGATGTTTCGGACTCATGAATGAATAAATGTAAAAGCAGAATACTGAAGATACAGACATAAAACAACATTTCATGCACGTCATGTTGAAATAGCAAGAAATTCAGGCACAAACATCAACTCACACAAACACACTAACCGACACACATAAACACTCACAAACATACACACACAAACATACGCACACACTGACACACACCCCTTCACACACACACACACACACACACACACACACACACACACACACACACACACACACACACACACACACACACACACACACACACACACACACACACACACACACACACACACACACACACACACACACACACACACACACACACACACACACACACACACACACACACACACACACACACACACACACACACACACACACACACACACACACACACACACTTATGAACACAAACATACAATTTCCAACCTTTGAATAATTTTTGTATGATATTGTATTGCAGTTATTTAAACACGGAAAACTCACAATCAGCCTAAATAGACTGCTTTTCAGCAAGCCAGTGTACATAACATGACAAACAAATATATACAAATACAAATTAATCACAATTGCGAGATTACACAATAGTCCTAAAATACTGAAATCCATTACTTTACATATACACAAAATATGTTCACATTTGAATAAATGCTGCATTTTAAAGCCAGTATGACAGTATTGGTCGATCTTATAAATTTTCATGAATCCCTCAGACTTCAGAAAACAACATCAAAAGCACCAAAAATGGTTTAGAGTAACATAATTTTGCTGATGTCAGCGAGCAGATAATAATAAGTACATTAAACCTATATATGGCAAAATGACCGGAACATCCGACAGTGTTACTTTGAAAAGCAATTTAGCACTTAAAAAAATCAGATGTGACGGCATGTCTGTCCAAAAATATATATCAGGGATGTTTTACTGTTCTTTTTTAAGCTATTTATTATGCAAACATTCTACAATGGAGCTGGAAAATATGTTGTATTCTATTTTGCTTGATAGTCTGCCTTGCGAAATAACTTTTCAATCTAATAGATTTAGAATTCAATCTGTGTATTGGTGATTTGTCCCCGTCACAATCCGTTAGATTTCCTGTCAGTCTATGGAATTTAGAGAGTACACTGCTAAACCAGTGAATACAGCGGTGGAGTGTCTTCACCTTAACCCTCCTATAGTCCCACAGGTTGACTTTTGTGTTGTTTAAAGTATGAGATTGCCACTGCCTGGACTAAGAGGTTTTAACCATGTATTCTTTTGCAGACCTTTTGTGATTGAACGAGTACCTCACTTTCCTTTCTTCGGAACTGTGAAACCGTAAAGCCACCACCAAAGTTATTAGCACAGTCACCCGGGCGTGAGCTTGGCAAACGAGCCTTATTATGCCTTATTCTCTATCCAATCGTCCAATAATTAATTCATCGACAAAGGGTCTAGATCCTAATTATGTTTTCATCAACTCGATTTGGATTTTCTAGGCCATCTTTGCTCACACACGATTAAATATTTACAAAGACTTTTCGGCTGAGGTGATCCGTGTCGAGTTGAAGTCGATGTATAATGTATTCGGCGCGTTTATTTTCACTTTCCGCCTCTGCGCCGTCGACCCTGAACGCAATCATTGATGCTACCCTTTTTGTCAGGATTACCAGTGTTTCTGAGTCTCAACCCGCCAAATCACCCGCCAAAATCGGTGAAAATCGTCAAATTGGCATTTGATGCATTTTATGGGTATCATACCCTAGGTAACAGAAATGACGTTGTAATGAATTTATAACATCTCTGAAACCTCTGCCGCGGCCAAAAAAAATTCGCGCAGCTAGATTTTGCACGTGAAGTATAATATGCGCGCCACTACTTTGGATCCTGTGCCCCCGCGGCTTGAAGGATTTTTTGACGCGGATTGGCCTATCTTTTAAATTAAATAATGACTTTTTCCCAGGTATGCCTCAAAACCGCCAAAAAGCCGTTTGGCGGGCACTTCAATTTTTTGCCCACCAAACGAAGTGAAGAACTGCCGAACATTGGTGTTTTTGGCGGGTAAACAGCCAAACTGACAACCCTGCTTTCTGTATTGAAGGGTATGTGCTTCGCATTTATTTTTCTCCTGTGTAAATTGGACAACAATGATTTCACTCCATGATAATTATTTTTATTGTAAAATAGAAGCATAACTCCGTCGTTTTAAACGCGTACAATTAAAGCCTCGCCATAAACATCTTGTATTCGTACGCGTCATAAAAAAGTCCCTGCTAATTTAGCCATGTGGTAGAGTACTTAATTTGCTGCTCGCTTCTAGTATGTTGATTACATAGGCATCAACTTAGCTGTATTATTTGAGACAATTAACGTCACAAATTGAAGTAAAATTTCTAGCATGAAACATGTTATGAGTCTCAAATATTCTGCCAAGTCCAATGACTAAAACACTGGCACTACTCTATTCTTTCTGTTTGATCGAGTTCCCATTATTGATAACTCAATACTACATGTATTCCACACGATCACCCGAGATTATATTGATTATTAATCTCACCAAATAATATTATCACAATGGATATATTTTTGTAATCACAATCGAAAATAAACCCTTTCATTAGTATTTCATGATCAATATGTTTAGAACTTATATCAACGTAATTGTGTATAAAAAAAATATGGATTGAATGGAAATGCAGTAAGAAACACATATCTTGGCATCATTATATTAGTATTGTAAATTTCGCTATTTCGAACAAAAATTTCAAAATTGTCAAACACCCCCTTTTCCTAAAGGGGGTGTTTGACACCTAAAACACCCCCTTTTGCCAAGGGGGGGGGGTGTTTGAACATCCCCAAACACCCCCTGCGTATGCGTATACCAATCACAATGGATTTCGTAATCACAATTGAATAATAACAAACATTTTGATTTTGTTTTATGATTAATAGGTTTCAATTCATATATCAACAAAAGTATCATTGATTGATTGCAAATGAAGTGAAGATGTCCTATCTTGGTATCATCATGGATAGACCTAAATACCGTCATCTTCGAAAGGCATAGACAAGTATGGCAACACGACATTTGCTCCATGTTTAGGTTAGGGTTACCAATTGGTTTCCAGTACAGAACAGGGTTAGGGTTAGGGATTAGGGATGGTGTATCAAATTGTCGCCAAGTCAAATGTCATGGGACCTACATGTAAATTCGGCATTAATTGTCAATGACGCCTGAATGTATAAGATAAATGGGGGGAAATGCTTCGATTATTGTGCTGTAGCCTTTTCAATCATTTAAGTTAATATTGTTCTGTCTATTTATGCAAAGCTGGCTGATACCGTAAGTTCCGTAATGCCTTTTGTTATAGTGTATAACGCATGCATGTGCATTGCGTGTATAGCATCCATTTTGTCAAACATGTATCATATCAATTATCTACGTATGTGACATCCATGTTTAAATGCGGATTGCATTTTAAAAGTTACTTTGAAAAGCAATTTAGCACTTAAAAATCAGATGTGACGGCATGTATGTCCAAAAATATATATCAGAGATGTTTTGCTGTTCTATTTTAAGCTATTTTTTTTATGTAAACATTCTACAATGGAGCTTGAAAATATGTTGTATTTTATTTTGCTTGATAGTCTGCCTTGCGAAATACTCTGTAAATCCCTTAGAAATATCGATTTAGAATTTAACTCTTCAATCTAATAGATTTAGAATTCAATCTGTGTATTGGTGATTTGTCCCCGATCACAATCCGTTAGATTTCCTGTCAATCTATGGAATTTAGAGAGTACACTGCTAAACCAATGAATACAGCGGTGGAGTGTCTTCACCTTAACCCTCTTATAGTCCCACAGGTTGACTTTCGTGTTGTTTAAAGTATGAGATTGCCACTGCCTGGACTAAGAGGTTTTAACCATGTATTCTTTTGCAAACCTTTTGTGATTGAACGAGTACCTCACTTTCCTTTCTTCGGAACTGTGAAACCGTAAAGCCACCACCAAAGTTATTAGCACAGTCACCCGGGCGTGAGCTTGGCAAACGAGCCTTATCATGCCTTATTCTCTATCCAATCGGTCAATAATTAATTCATCGACAAAGGGTCTAGATCCTAATTATGTTTTCATCAACTCGATTTGGATTTTCTAGGCCATCTTTGCTCACTCACGATTAAATATTTACAAAGACTTTTCGGCTGAGGTGATCCGTGTCGAGTTGAAGTCGATGTATAATGTATTCGGCACGTTTATTTTCACTTTCCGCCTCTGCACCGTCGACCCTGAACGCAATCATTGATGCTAACCTTTTTGTCAGGATTACCTGTGTTTCTGAGTCTCAACCCGCCAAATCACCCGCCAAAATCGGTGAAAATCGTCAAATTGACATTTGATGCATTTTATGGGTATCATACCCTAGGTAACAGAAATGACGTTGTAATGAATTTATAACATCTCTGAAACCTATGCCGCGGCCAAAAAAATTAGGTGCCGCGGTTTTCGCGCAGCTAGATTTTGCACGTGAAGTATAATATGCACGCCCATACTTTGGATCCTGTGCCCCCGCGGCTTGAAGGAGTTTTTGACGCGGATTGGACTATCTTTTAAATTAAATAATGATTTTTCCCAGGTATGCCTCAAAACCGCCAAAAAGCCGTTTGTCGGGCACTTCAATTTTTTGCCCGCCAAACGAAGTGAAGAACTGCCAAATATTGGTGTTTTTGGCGGGTAAACAGCCAAACTGACAACCCTGCTTTCTGTATTGAAGGGTATGTGCTTCGCATTTGTTTTTCTCCTGTATAAATTGGACAACAATGATTTCAATCCATGTTAATTATTTTTATTGTAAAATAGAAGCATAACTCCGTCGTTTTAAACGGGTACAATTAAAGCCTCGCCATAAACATCTCGTATTCATACGCGTCATAAAAAAGTCCCTGCTAATTTAGCCATGTGAGTACTTAATTTGCTGCTCGCTACTACTATGTTAATTACATAGGCACCAACTTAGCTGTATTATTTGAGACAATTAACGTCACAAATTGAAGTAAAATTTCTAGCATGAAACATGTTATGGGTCTCAAATATTCTGCCAAGTCCAATGACTAAAACACTGGCACTACTCTATTCTTTCTGTTTGATCGAGTTCCCATTATTGATGAATCAATACCTCATGTATTCCACACGATCGCCTGAGATTATATTGATTTAGTAATCTCCCCAAATAATATTATCACAATGGATATATTTTTGTAATCACAATCGAAAATAAACCCTTTCATTAGTATTTCATGATCAATATGTTTAGAACTTATATCAACGTAATTGTGTATCAAAAAAAAAATATGGATTGAATGAAAATGCAGTAAGAAACACATATCTCGGCATCATTATATTAGTATTGTAAATTTCGCTATTTCGAACAAAAATGTCAAAATTTTCAAACACCCCCTTTTCCTAAAGGGGGTGTTTGACACCTAAAGCACCCCCTTTTGCCAAGGGGGGGGGGGTGTTTGAACACCCCAAACACCCCCTGCGTATGCGTATACCAATCACAATGGATATGGTAATCACAAGGGAATAATAACAAACATTTTGATTTTGTTTTATGATCAATAGGTTTCAAATTCATATATCAACAAAAGTATCACTGATTGATTGCAAATGAAGTGAAGATGTCCTATCTTGGTATCATCATGGATAGGGTTACCAATTGGTTTCCAGTACAGAACAGGGTTAGGGTTAGGGATTAGGATGGTGTATCAAATTGTCGCCAGGTCAAATGTCATGGGACCTACATGTAAATTCGGCATTAATTGTCAATGACGTCTGAATGTATAAGATAAATGGGGGAAAATGCTTCGATTATTGTGCTGTAGCCTTTTCAATCATTTAAGTTAATATTGTTCTGTCTATTTATGTTAAGCTGGCTGATACCGTAAGTTCCGTAATGCCCTTTGTTATAGTGTATAACGCATGCATGTGCATTGCGTGTATAGCATCCATTTTGTCAAACATGTATCATATCAATTATCTACGTATGTGACATCCATGTTTAAATGCGGATTGCATTTTAAAACATGGAATTTATTTCACGTACGTGTATGACGCCGCGAATTATGTGATTATGATTATGGAATTTAATATGGTGGTATCATTTAATCACATACGAATTATAAATTCGAAATCTATAAATTTACTTCGAATGTTGAATTAGGATGGTTGTATCAACATTATGTCGCCAGTCAAATGTCATGGGACCTACATGTAAATTCGGCATTAATTGTCAATGACGCTGAATGTATAAGATAAATGGGGAAATGCTTCGTTATTGCTGCTGTAGCCTTTTCAATCATTTAAGTTAATATTGTTCTGTCTATTTATGCAAAGCTGGCTGATACCGTAAGTTCCGTAATGCCTTTTGTTTATAGTGTATAACGCATGCATGTGCATTGCGTGTATAGCATCCATTTTGTCAAACATGTATCATATCAATTATCTACGTTAATGTGACATCCATGTGTTATTAATGCGAGATTGACATTTTAAA
>JZLH01S0063732.1:28139-54994 GCA_001188425.1 Eucidaris tribuloides | reverse complement strand
TGTTATTATAATAGAAACACTAATACGTTTCAACATTAGGATTGTAGTCTTCAAAATACAAAACTGTATTAATTCCTAAGTCACCTTGTACCCATTATTTATAATGTGACTAATAGACAAAATCGCACCACACAGCAAAAACCGCCTCCTAGAAGACGGCAACCAATACTGCCAGGACAGTAAAAGTGTTCTTTTTTTTAAATTTAAGACTGGGTGTATTGTTCAATATAGATATCATCATTCGTCTATTGGTAACAAGGACGATTGTTATATTGACAACTGGGTACCCTATAACTAGAACAAAACGTATTAACGTTTGAAAAAATGTATTGTACATACAAAAAACAAATAAATGCAATATTGCCTATATATGTGCACGGTCTGGGCAAGTGACAATAATTTTTGAATCATGGTAAATTATGAAATGGTTCAGGAAATGCTTAAATTTACAAATTATGTGTCTAATTAAATTGCCTCCAATTATGTATGGAAGATACCTGCGTCCTGCTTTGTTTGGTCCTAAAGACATCGTTTCACTATGTTTCCTTTTTAAAAACTCGAAGATAGAGCCTTCATGCTTATGGTGTCTCTGATAAGGTCTCCAAATTAAGCCCGGAACATTTTGCAGTTCAAAACGATCATTAAGTGCTTTTAAAAAGTTGAAATCAATGAAGTACAATTCCACTTTTTTGTCCCCAGGATAGTTTGGTGATATTTATCTGCACATATTTTGCTAGTGACAAGATTGTCTAAAGATTTTGTGCTCTAGTATGTTTATTTGTCCATTAAAACACTATCATGTAGGCCAGATATCGAAGGTTGACGATATTTAAATGGGGTTCCAACAATTTACAGGAATGCCTTTAAGTCCTCCCAGTTTTTTCCTGATACTCTCAAAGCCGACGGATTACCTTTACTCACTATAAGCATTACGTGGATCAACGCATTGATGGTCTAGTCACATAACGACCAAGTTTTCTTTGGTTTACGGGCAACAATGAAATCCCTTGATGGAACGTGTTATTGTGTAATATGTCTGACAATCTATGCCGGAAATCTTGTCCATGTTTTTACCTGTAGGTATCTGTATAATTATACATCTACTAACAGAGACAACGAGTTCACCTGTAGAGGCAAAGGGGGCGTACGATTTGGCGAAGCAACTGGCAAAGCAACGCAGGAGTTTTCTAGCTAAGAAATATCGAGCAAATGGTCTGACGTGGCTTTCCATTTTCTTTCAAAAGATCCAGTGAGCTTAAATGGCTTCATAAGACAAGCAAGCTGTGCGACATGCATGTTAGTATACATTGCCTTGTTGACAGTTGGAGCATTAAGGCCCTGGATGGGGGAATAGATAACTAAGTGGTGGAGATGTAGCTGACCCGCCCCTGTTTCTTGTTGGCCAGCTCTAACAAATGGCCGTCTTTCTTCAAGTGGTCATATGGCTGGACAACCGAGACCCACCAAAGATCATCAAAACCAATCCGAAGAAAAGCGAGCGAACAAGTGGAGAGGCCATTTGCTTTTTTCCTGCCTGATATTCAGCGACGCACTGCCTTAAAACGGCGCATCATATAAATACAAAAGACGCATTTCACATTCGCTGCGCTTGTATATAAACAGACACTTCGCGGGGCTTTGAAGGTCGCGGAGTATCAGTTTCATTTTCGTTGTCACTTTTTGTGGAAACGGCTTCAGATACATCATTAGCTAGCAGCAAAAAAAAAAATGACCCGAACGGGGGAGAAATCCAGTTTGAAACCATGCCCCCCGAAAATTGTTATTAATAGGCAGCGAGGGTAACCTTTCACTGAGCGCAGAAGGAGTGATAGAGTGGATAAATGATCGAGCGAGGAATTGGCGATGTCGTGGCGTTGAAAGCCAAAAGAACAAGTGGCAACCCACGGTCTTCCTTGCTTTCGGCGACAGGGTTGACCATCTTTCAAACGGTGAGGGCGCTGTTCCGCTTCGCGTCCTAATGATCTTGGCGCCACGTTCTACGTGCGCATTTTACGATCTATTGCAGATATGAACTCATCGTTTGGTGAGATTCAATTCTGTATCATGCCGAAGAGATGGAAATGAAATGAGTCTCAAGAAATTGCGTACGATTCAAATCCAAACATTTACTGAACAAATTTAACTAAAATTATATTATTCCGTTTCCATGGATACCACAATTTTCCATCTAGGTATGTAATGCAATAATGTGAAAAAGGAAAATTCGTGAGTTTTGATGATTCAACGCAACACTTTTCTTTGTAGGCCTCTCATCCCCATAAATTTACCGAGTAATAAAAACTGTAATCAAATCATCAAATCATATCTCTGTACTACATGTACATGTAATACAAGAAGCCGCCATAAAAAGCAAGAATTATCATGAAAACAGTTTCGTATTGAATTGAAATCAAATTTCCAAATCAAATTACAAGTACGAAATGGGTAATCTTAATATAATTGATAGGTTTGTTGTGCAATAGATGTATTTTTATTTGTTTCAGTTTACATGCAAGCACACGGTTTCCTAATTGTACACCTGTTATCTTTACACGATAACTGAACAGAAATACCCCCGCAAATCAATGGAATATTATCTGGAACGGTCCGTATTGTACGTCGGTGTCATAGTACGGGATTTTGCACTGTTGAACGGATTCAGCATCTAATGTGCATTCTCTGTGACGATAATGAAAATACGACATAAATCACATTTCCACGAGATCATGTTGAATTAAGCAGGTTATGTTGATAAATTCATATGATAATTTACGTGACCTATGAAAGACAGTTCAGAACACAAAATCGCACAGTGGCTATATTACTCACATACATTGAGTATCATCATAATAAGGGAGAAAATGTAGTTCGGGTTCTGCTAAGGCATCCCGCAAACAACTGGCAGACGATACACCGATGGCCCATAATGCATCGCGTATTTCTTTTCATTTCGGGATCCTAAATCCTTAGACCCATCGACGACGAAAGAGATGTACAGAGTACCACTGACACCGCGCACAATTTTTTATTACAGCCATGGAGAGACGGATACCCTGTTAGTCGAAGCGGCGACAGCGGGTTAAAAAAAATGGAAAGATTGCCGAATCGCTTGATCGCTTCGCCGGCTATTGTTTATTTATCGAACGCGGTGACAGATTTCACGTCTGTCGGCGCAAAAATACCCATTTTCTTTTTGTTCTTCTTTTTCTTCCTCTCTCTCTTTCTGCCTAACCATCTCTCTCCGTCTTTCTCCTTCTCTCACTTTCTTAAGTTTTCTGAAACCTGTGATGTGTTGATATTGCGATGCATTTGCGTAGATTGGATGCCGGATCCGCGAGCATCGTTTCATAAAATCTGTCATCACGATGAGGGCTGTTGTTTCATTTTCCGCTCTCTGCTTTTCTTGAGAGTATACGAGCTCTTCCTTGCTCTGCTCCTGTATGTTCTCGGAGAACCTCCCGTTACCCACCACCATCTTCTTGTGCTTTCAATACCGCATTCCTTGTTGTGTCAAAATGTGTTTGTTGGAGATAGACATTCTTACATTACTATTAATGTCCATCGTATACATGAAGAAGTAGAACCTTGAATTCGAATTGTAATAATTAAGCCTCTGCATGCCGAAATAATTTGCAGCAAACAATTATCAGTTAGTCCATTGAATTTTTATAATCATATACATAGTTTTAGAATAAAATTACTCAACACACTGTGCAATTTATCTATCATCTATCTATCTATCTATCTATCTATCTATCTATCTATCTATCTCTCCATCTATCTATCTATCTATCTATCTATCTGTCAGTCAGTCTATCTATCTGTCTATCTATCTATTAATTTATCTATCTGTCTGTCTTTATTGTGCTTAACAAGTAGAACGATGGCTTAAGAGAAATTGATAGTTACAACTGTCTGGTTGTGCAATTGTAACAAAGGTCGATCTTGAATTTGCAGTGAATGCCAAAAGGTTTCCATCTTGTCATTATCAACACTTTACTGAAACTCGTCCGAAAATAACTTTTAACTAAATGTTCTTCTTGCAAAAGTGAACTTTCTAACTCAATCTTTCTTTTGAAAGATCACATAGTTTTAAATTTCTGTATTTTTCTCCTCGTTTTGAGCGCCATCCCATCTTTCCATTTTTTGATGTACTTTCTTGTTGTTTGTCGTCGTATAATATCTCGAGGCATTGTCGTCAGCCGTGTCCTTGTGGTACCATTACGGTCCCCTCCGATTCCAGCCTTTCACCAGCTCTCTTCTATCTCGTGAACTACTCATCTCAGTACAATTTTCATGTTCAATTTGCGATAAATAAGTGATTACTCGCATGCTCTACATCACGCTAAACAGTTTCATACTCTGAAACAGTGAGGTGGCTGCATCAGCTGGAACATACTGCCTAGTTGCCTCAAACGAAAGAAGAAGAAAAAGAAGATTTTCTTTCGTCCCAAGTCGCAATGACTACAGATGTACATAACATTGTCATTTCGATGGCGAAGAAGAACAAGATTAAGAAAAAAAGCGGAGAAGGAAATTGATACAGAGGAGGAAGGATAATGTGTAAAATTGGTTATGAAGAACAAAGAAAAAAAAAAAAGAAGAAGAAAAGAAAAAAGAAAGAAAGAATGAGAGAAGAAGAAATGAGAAGAAGAAGATAGGAAGAAGAAGAAAAGAGAAGAAGAAGTAAAAGAAGAAGAAAGAAGAAGAAGAGAAGAGCGAAAAGAAGGAGATCATACTCTTACCTGTACGCATGCTGTGACTTTACTTGAATATGAAGCAAACCTCCATAGTAAGTTATATACTTTTATTGGAGTTTTGACCTCATATCCAAGATAGATCACAGCGGTAACACCAAGGCGATGCTGGAGGGGGGGGGGCACCGAGTGCCCCCCCCGCAGTAGCCATAGGAGTTATGCACAAAAGAAATTTGCACCACCTTTTTTTGCTCAACGCCTGATTTCTCAACTTAGTTCACACCTAAAGATAGTGCAGCCTCCCTGTTCCACTCCCCGAGATGTGTCACCTCCCATGCCCAAACCAGGCCTACGCCCTTGACTACTTGAAGGGGTTTAGTGTTTATTGTCGGTCAAAATATTATTCTAAGTAGTTTTGGACACCCAACTTCATTAAGGTGCACTTTTGATTCTCACAAGTATTTGCCTACATGATATTAATCCCACCTATATTGACTCGAGAGATTAAGTGAGTATCTATTGCGTGAAAAAGCAAAGCAAAAACAACAACAAATGAATAAATAAAGAAATTGTGATTATTCTGGAGCATTCTTATTGCTCCCAATGAGAGAAATTCCTTCTACTGCTTCTGCCTAACACCAAAATCACAATTATAACCATCGCAATCATTTAATTATTATATTTTGTGCAGTTTTCTGTGTTCTTATATCAAACCATCCCACTTGCTTAACATAACTTAATTCCTTCTCTACAAATAATTATTGTTTGCTTTAAAGTTTGTTTTTAACTCCTTTTAAGACGCTCTGAAGAAATAAAATATATGTAGTTTTTTTCGTATTTTGATGTAAGAAGATAATATATTATAAATCAGTCTAGTTTTACATAATGATGTACTTTACAAGTATAAACATGACGTATATTTGGATAGACGGTATTAATTGGAAATGAAATAAAATCATACGTGCTTCACCGATCATTATCTACATAGGACAGCTGTTTTAAAAGACAAATGAATCTGACACCCTTGATTTTAATTATTATACACCAAGGGAAACATTATCGTACCATTTAGAACACTATTAATGTCTTCGTTAGTTATTCAGAGTAGACTTTATTTCCACTAAGACATAGACGGAAAAGCCTATTTATACAGAATTTTTGTTCAAAGAGTGCTGAGGCCACTCTACATCAAACTTCAGAAAAATTGAAATCAATGTACATTTGTTTTAGTAAAGATTGGGTTGAGAATCAGACGAGTTACAACGAAATATTAGAATCATGGTATTAATTAATTATTGGGGATTGTACACACTCAAGAAAAGAAATACTACTTTCTCCAATAAGTATCATTGCCATTTAAAAAGGGATTCTTACCTAAAACATTATTCCAAATCTACCACGTACATTCTATACAAATAAATTCAGCTTATCTCGACATTTTCATGCATGAACTTGCAAAGACATACATTCACATTCGTACCAACATTTCTACACTAGACGTGCATATTATCATTATTCCGAGTGATTCTAGGTAAAAACATAGTCATCAACATACAGTCATGTCTTCGGGATGGTGTCTTGTTTTACGATTATGCATACACCAGGTCTCGTGTTGGTGTTTGTCACGTGTCATTGTAACATAACACGAAAGACAAAAGGAAAATCGATTCTCATTTCAGGAAAAAAAACATTCTTAGATTGCATCCAGACAAAATGAGGATCGCATCCCTACTTGCGATGAAAACAAACCCCCGACGGATCCTAGAGCCTTTCTAATTATTATTGCACCTGCGCAGCAAGCTATTTCTTAATTTCCTCGAGATAATTGGCAGTGATGTGCACTTAAAGTGCGACCACTGTGAATTACGCGACATGGAGGATGTTAATTAATCAATAAAACAGCCCAAACCTGAATGTAAATCAATGATTGCAACCAAAGTGTCATAACACCATAGGATCGTCCAAACACGTGTGATTTACTCCCATATTTTACTCAAAATATTCTTGATTATGAGGATTAATTTGTGACACCATCATAATCCAAAGCGTTTTTGATTAAGAGTTTGTGACAAAACGATGCGAAAGATATCTATATCTATTTCCATAAAACGTTTTTGGGAATTAAATAAAGCCAAAAGAATAACCACCCCCCCCAAAAAAAAAGAAATAAAAATCATGATAAAAAATGTATACAAAAAAATCGACGACACAAATATTTTGATAGCGACTTTATATTCTATACACACATAAAATATGAGTGATGAAGTTACGTCTTTGACAAAATTAATTGAGTCTTAAGATGAGTCTGTCAAATGGCTTTAAGTATGACAATCGTAATCTTCAGATGCCTGATTAAAATGACCAAACAGATACCACAGAAAGTGTATTTAAGGGTTATTGATAGGAATGAACTATTTATCAATGTACCAATTACCTCATGTCCATTTTATCTCCTAACATCGTTTACATTAGGATTTTCCTCCGTTAATCACTGGGGATTTATTAAACACGTGATCATTTCACTATAGGTAAATTGTGAAAATGCTGATTGATAGTTTGTTATATCACGTGATAGATCTCAACAATATATTTAAAAAAAGACAGGATGTGATGGATCGTCTAACTAATTATAATTCGTGTCTTCTAACAGCGAAGCTTTTTGGGACGGTGGGTGACGTGAGTCAATTAAATTCGTTGTTTGAAACCGCGGTTTTTGGAGTGTCGTCGTATGATTGTGAGGAGTGACCGCTAAAGGATTGCTGTCTTTAATGGAATGATGGAAATCCATCACAATTTCACCCTTTCCTCATCGACGATACTCGTATAACTAGGATACTTCGCTGCGTACGACGAGGAAAGGAATATAGCCAAGTGTAGGAAATCATTTGTTTTCCTAAATGACGCTCCAACCACAAATGCATCGTGTGATAACAAACTGAAGGGTAGCTTTTTTCCCTAATTTTCAACTTTCAGAAATACATTAAAGGCAGGGCATCTCTTTTGCATGCCTAAAAATCAAAATTGTGTAAATAGCTAGAAACTCAGTTTTAGTGGAATTATAGTGACCGTTAGACTCTGATTTGATTTTTTTCTCGCGAGAAAAAAAATCATACCGTAGAACGTACACTAAACGGCTATTGTTTTTCTTTCGCATTTTTTTTTAGATTTTAGGTAATTACTGACCCCTAGATTTCACAGACATGCCCTTCATCAATAGCCTAGGGGCATGGGTTATCTTTTCCTGGTCTGCGAGGATGTTTGCGAATGAGATCCACTGCCTTTAAGAAACAATTGCTGTACAGTTTATTCGCCTCGTGACTTTCGTTGTAGCTTGGACTAGGATGACACATCTAACAGGTTTCACGATGATTGTAAATATATTCAGTCCATCCATCCATCAATTAATCAATCAATCAATCAAGCCGTCGATCCGTTAATCAATCCATCAACTTCCCTCTCTCAATATATGATTTCGTATAGAGAGTCCATCAGTATGTTAACTAAAGGTAAATACAGCAGACGACACAAGGTAACGATAATCATTAATTCAAAATCATTCATGCATTTCTGCATTTCAATTACTTAAATTCATACTATACCATCAATGTGTCTGTTTAAATGTCGTATTCATTAATTAACTCACTCTTTTCATCTCAAGTCCTCCTGGCATCAGTGTAGTTCAGATTCTGACCGTTTGTATTGGTTTTTTTCTCCCCCCGTGTGCGATACACGAATATATAGCGCGTATAATTGGGGTATCGCGTAATGGGTATCCCACAAGCGGCAAAGGTGGCACAGTCACGGGGAGGAAAAAACCCAAATACAAACGCGAATCTGAACAGGATCAGTGTGAAAGTCTTAGTGACCGACTAACCCTTGAGGTATAAACTTAGGCAAGTAAATGTTTGCAACAATAGTAGTGAGGAGCCGTAATTTCGATTTTCAGCATATCTTTGTAATTAACATACTTTTTTGTATAATTTGCCTGAAAGCAAATTTGAATACAAATGCATTCCTTGTGAGGTGGCAATACGACATAAATAAAGTATAGATGCATACGAGCGACACCGCAAGGATATAATGTGTGACTGTAATTTGTAATTAAGGCTACTACTTCCGGTCAAGCAGTCAACTGAATATCTGAAACGAATAACTGGTAGTGTGGCGGGACCGTCTTCATCACTTCGAACGTTCTCTCGTCCTTTTTTTGAAAACCCACACCTATTTTTTTAAAGAAAATACCACTTTACACTCGTTAACAATTAATTTGCGAATGACGCGGGCGTCTCAAAACACAGATAGCTTTGGTCGCGTCAGCCTCATTTGTACTTCTGCGTCCTTGTCAGAATATTTATATTTGTTCCCCAAACAACCCATTTATAAGATTTACCCGACTTATTTCTCCTAATGGCTAATGTGCCTCCTCCATCATTTAGTCTTAAATCAGTACATCTTAGGTTTCTTTATTTGCTATACAAAAGGATAAACGGCATACTCACACGCCCATATCGATCATTAGAGTGCTAGCGCCTAAATAGATTGTCTTGAGTGAACCGTGCACTGTGAGGAAAAATCGACAAGCGTGATTTCGTTTTAAACGGGAGTTGATGGTAAGTCTTAACATTGCCCAGCCTAATTTTTGGGCTAAAGATGGCGGTTTACGATTAGCGAGTTATTGGATTGTTAATGAAATACACGTATAATGTATTTTGTGGTTACCGAGTATACTTGTGACTTGTACTTGTGAATAACACAAACGTGCCACTAAATGAATTGTGCACATTATGCCTAGATACACTGATTTGATAGTATAATGTGGAGTTCTGTTCAAGGATTTGAAAAGACAATTGTCCCTTTTATTGCGCTTCTGTGATATTATTAAAGAATAAATCACCTAAATTGATCACATATTTACACATCTAAAAGTTGAAAACACTGTATGTTTCCGGTATAAGCCTGTAATGGAAAATTTCTAAAAGAATTCACACTGTCCCACATGCGTATTCCTACGTGTACATCGTTGACACTCTGAATTATTGTGACATTTACTTTAAGATAATAGTCGTATGACTACGCAAAGGCCATTAACTGTATGTCGTGTGCCTATGCAATGGCCGTAATATAAAATACATAATGAATACAGTTAACGGCCTTTGCTTAGGCACACAACGTTATGTACATGACTTGCACACCGCCGAAATGAAGGTATCAAGTAATCTACGGCTGGACTATACTAAATTCAAAATTAGAAGGGGAAAGCTACATCCAGTGTCTTAATCCTCGACTAATTTTACAAAATACAACTTGAGCAAAGACCCAATTTCAGTGATTTATCGTTTACATTTCAAAAACTTTGAAAAGTATGAATCCCACACTTTGAAACTGCACTTTTATGTATCCATCTTTATCTACACCAGATGTGAAGAAAAATAGTTTTGTGTGCAGAAGAAACCCGCATCCTTTGTATTGGGAATGTAACGTTGTTTTTTCATAACGTTGCTGTACAGTACATCATAATATCAGTTCTTTAAAAGCAATTACGAAATAGAACAATTTATGGGCAATTCCTCTTGAAGTGAAATCTGAAGACAAGTAATTAATACCAACTGTAAGTTTTGCGGCATAATTTAGTACTCCAGATCCATCTTACATACATAATGATCCGATTTTCTTCTTTCTGCCAACAATAATGATTTCCATCCCTCGTAATTCTACCTGCCTGTTACAACACCTTTTCTGAGAATCTATACATAATCAATGCAAACCACATTCATTTCCACTAATGCAAGGAAAAACAGAAAGCGCCTGGATTGTACTCAAAAGTGTTTTTTTTCCTTTATACCGAATTTGATGTATTGGTTTTTATACGAGTGAACACTCCTTGACATAACACTTTATCATGGATATCGCTTAAAGGTAACCTGGAATACACTGGTCGATGATGGTAGATTCGTCCTTGAAAGCTTCCATTTCTCTGGTTTCTAGGTTAAAGATACAGGCTAACATTGGAAACTTTACTTTAAAAAATGGTCAAACTATTCTGTGCTACATAATAGTGCTTAAATGAACAAACGAACATCCTTGCATACAAAAGTTTGAAATGTTATGGCGCCACTGGCATGGTATACATGAATAAACAAATCAGTACTCCTCCAGAATATGAATTAGTCAGAACTGGAACAAAGTAGTCAATGTGGGAAATAGACAAGGTCAGGAGAAGGTCACACTGAATTTTCACTCATTTAAAGCATAAGCGATCACTTTGAAGTACATTTTTTGTCAGGCCTTAATTTTTAGACCTTATCAAAGACACTTAGAGCATGGAGGATTTTGTAGCTCTAATGTTTTAAATTGTGGTCAATGTTAAACTGAAGAGTATATAATAAGAAGTAATGAAGTCACATAATACTACTTTTTAGAAACAAAGGCTCAAACTTTTCAAATTTGTCTACAGATCACAATTGTTTGAGTTGTACATCCAAACTTGGTGAAGCTAATTGACACAATAAAAGATGAAAATAGGACAAAAAAAACAGTGTCAGACTTGTCGATTTCCAATAATTAATAATCAATATTGTGGACTTAAGTACTTTTTCTTCAAAAACAAGGGTCTCAGGAAAGCAAATGCATTTCTCGAATAAATGAATGTCAAAAACACTTGATTGTATATATTTTTGGAATGTCCTCTATAAGACGGACAGTTTGATATGCAATTTGTCAAAGTTGGAATTTTTTACATTAGACTTCATTTGGCCTTTGACCAAAGTGACCCCAAATATCATCAAAAAAGCACAAAGTACATGACAAATTATAATTTTCTTCATCCTTGTAATCAGTCGAGTAACTTGAGATACATTTTGAAGAAATTAAACCAAGTTAAAAATTTGATCCCGGTTGACCCCTCCCCTGACCCCTACTAGGGAAGGGTCAATTTGACCAAAATTTTGTCAAAAAATTTCCCAGCATGTAACGACTTCAAAACAACTACTAACTCAATTTCGTCAAAATGTGACTTAAGTACTTCTTATTCTATACTCTTCAACTGTAGCTTTAACTCTGACATTGCCTAGTGCATGTTTACACACATCCATTGCATTGACATTGTAATGTTAAGCTTTCACTGCCTTGCCATTGTCATGTTAACATGCAAATTTGCATATCTATAGTAGAGTCTCTGAAGAGACATGGCACAGGGGGACTGGGGTTAGCATTGTGTGGATTAACATAGTTGCCTGTGGATGGGGCACATTAAAGGTTCAAGTTTAAGTTCAAGTAAGGTTTTATTTCCATCAACAAACAATCATACAGAGGTACAAAAAATAACAAGAGTTAATAGAATACAACATTTAACAAGCGCTGTAGATTATTATAACATACTATAATAATATATATATATTACTACCAGCGGAAAGAAACATAACATATATTACTGGGTGTTAAAAATCAAATTGGTTAGTTTTGATATGTAACAACACAATAACTATACACCAGGTAATACTGGCATGAGTTTGAGTTATAACTGAATAGTGAACATTTTTGTTGGAGGTGGTATCAATATGATATCAATAATCAGTTTTATGTAATTCATGCTTATTTAAAAAGTAAGAGTTCAGATTTTGCTCAAAATCCAATCCCCTGTACAAACTTGAGACTGTACTGAAATCAAATGGTGTATGTGAGAGTGTGTGCCTTGTCCACACACAACAGCAATAGACAATGGCTGTGGATAGTGAATAGTGTAGCAGTCGCTAGGCTACTAATGAATATTAATAAGGTATTTATCTCACCTGGACGTAATTAAATTGGAATACCAAAGTTTCCAACGTGTGCTATTCCAGCCATTGCCCATTGCTTGAATGCTATTGTGTGGGGACTAGACACACACTCTCACACAAACCATTTGATTTCTGTACAGTCTCAATTTTGTTTAAGGGGTTGGATTTTGAGCAAAATCTGGACTCTAACTTTTTAAATAAGTGTGAATTACATAAAACTGATTATTGATATTGTATTGTAACCACCTCCAACAAAAATGATCACTCTACAGCTATAACTCAGACTCATGCCAGTATTATCTGGTGTATAGTTTTTGTGTTATTACATATCAAAATTAACCAATTTTATTTTTAATACCTAGTACATGTCTTTTGTAACCTGTGGTTCAGGGTTATATCATTCTAATATTGAGACATTGAACTTAACTCTTTTTTTTGAAATATGACTACGATTGGCTGCTAAAGCTGAGATATTCAGTCATTCATAATTTCGACAGAATATACACACTATTGATATAGTTTTCCTTTCCCTTTTGCAACAAAAATCTTTTTTAGTTTATGTGTCAGGTTACACTTCTTCAACTTGTCATGTTTCATCTTTTGAAATAAGTATCTCACTATATTGCTTTAAACAGCTAAGCATATTGCCTTTTATGTATAGTCATCGTTTTAGTTTTAATATGGTTAAATTGGTTGAATTCAGTATAGCGTATACAAAATGTATTCCGGATGAATATACACACTATTTATTTAGTCTTCTTTTGGATTTTGTAGCAAGAATAATTTTAGTTTAATGTGTCAGGTTACAATTTTTAACCGTGTAGAAATAAAATTATCTATCTATCTATCTATCTATCTATCTATCTATCTATCTATCTATCTATCTATCTATCTATCTATAATAACACACACGCAGTTTCCTCTGTTTTCTTTCAGACGACGGAGAGTCAACCTTATAATATCATGTCGACAACACTCACATTGCATGGCTAGAAGGTGGCAAAATATAGAAAACATCCCAGTCAGTGGGTAGCGATGTATGACGTGGACTGTAAACACGAGACAAGATCTGTCAAACGTCCACGGGGTCCTCTCTCTTCACACGCTCCACGCCCACAGAATATCTTACCCTTTTTATTAATCAGAAGATTCTTTCCGGGATGGATACGGTCGTATATTAAAGTAATTACTTTACTGTAGGGAACGGACCTTAGACATTTTGAGCATAGATCTGGGCGATCCGAACCAGTCACGTGGTGTTCCAATTATGAATTGGTAAGTTCCAGAACTTATGTATTATGTATTACGGCAATGCTGTGGATGTGCGGATACGCTAACTACATCCCTAAAGAAGATATATTATGTATAAACTGTGGTTGTACATCATCATCGTCCATTATCATCATCATCATCAATCATCAATACCACCATTATCCGTCATCACGTCATCGTCATACTCATCATCATATAATCGTCATCGTCACCTTCGTTATCACTAAAACACATACAAGCTTCGACGTATTGGATCCCAACGAAGTAGCGCACACACAACAAACATCGACATACGACCGACAACAACACTGCACCAAGGCATCATCCATCACCAACAGCCATCACCAATCCCAGTCACCATTGCCCATCACAGTCACCATCACCATCACCCACGACCATCGTCATCAACAGTAACGATTATTAAAATAAATCATCATCAAATCAAACACACCATCACATTATCATTACCATCACCATCACCACCACCATCACCACACATTTCACATGCACCATCACCATTCCCCCCCCCCCCCCACCCCGATAACGTCAACATCTTATCAACCGATCACAACCGATCAGCGACACCGATCATCATCAGCCACAATCACATCACCATCACATCCACACCATGCCACCGTCAATCACTCACTTACACCATCCATCATACAATCAAACATACAATCACATCACTAATTCCCATCCATCACTCACCACCACTATCCTTACATACATCTTACGACCATCATACAATCACCATCACCGTCACATTCACATCAACATCACATTACAATCACCATCACATCACCAACCCACCATCCTTATGCATCATCACGCCCATAACCATCACATCACCTCATCATCACCTCATCATCACCACAACCATCACCTCATCATCACCACACATCATCACATCCACATACCATCACATCACCCATCACCATCACCATCACTATCACGTCACCATCACTCACATCAACCTTCATCATCATAACTTCTATCACCATCACATCACCATACACCATCAACATCACCGTCACTCATCATCATCACAATCACTCATGTCAATCACACTCCTCCCACACACCTCATCACACTCAATCACATCACCTCATCTCACTCATCACCCATCACATCATCCACATCACCAATCACATCACCACCACCTCACACACTCATCATCATCCATCATCACCAATCACCATCACCATCACATCACCATCACTATCACTCCACACCATCATCATCATCATCATCACATCACCATCCCCTCAGCACATCACATCACCATCACATCAACCATACCATCACTCTCATCTCACTATGCCAATCACCATCACACCGACCACCGCACCACCATCATCATCATCATCTCTCATATCATACAATCATCATGAATCATATCATCATATCATCATCATATTATCACCGCATACAATCACCATTGCCACAGACGAACCGTTGTCATCAATATCTTTCGTCACCTCAATGTAAGGGAGATGTCAATGTGGTATAATGTTCCTGTGTAAAGATGGTCACATATTGGTCTTTTTCATCGTAACCGTCGTTACTACTTAATAAAACACTATAATATAATTAACAATTATTAGTATATGAGCGTACAGAACGATTTAAGCCAGCTGTTATTCTTGAACAATCAGATCATAATTTACACTTGCGAATTCTGCTGAAACTTTCTAAATTTGCCTCTTCTTGTTAGTTTACAATATATTCAACGATTTTTTAAGCTTATGGTACTGTAAACATTATGCTAAATACTCATTGATGTGCGCTTAAGTCTGTACAACTTTCTTATACAGTCTTTTAAATTATGAAAGCGCCATATTTTCCAAACAATACATATTGTTTGTTTTTAAATGAGAAGACAAGTTTAAATAATATGCAATAAATCATATATTTAATTAATACAGTCTTCTCATAAGTAAATACAATGTATAATTGTTTTGTATTCTTTAACCTCATACACAGATATTTTCAATCACATAAGGATACGATATCTCAAATCATATTTTTGTGAAGCTTCTCTAAGCTTTATAATTAACTTCAAAACAGATATGCAATATCGAGGTATTATTCCGCACATAAAATTTTCATAGAGAACCGATAGAGCATTATAATAATGGCGCAGTTGTTTTGCAGGTATTTCGTTGATAAAGTGAACACTTTCTGCTTATAATAGTTATACATAATGCGATTCCTTGACATAGTAATTGATTAATAACTGCACATTTTAAATTAAGTCGTGACCTAACGTTCTCAGGATTAATTCTAGACATAATTGAACTGTATGTATTAGGATTCATAGACAATCAAACTCAAGCAGATCATTAAGTGGTTGGAGTGAAAGGATTATAATTTGCATAATATATTGAAGCCAGTTTGACAATGTGCTCGTAAATTCTCATCTGTTGATTGCATTGCATTATTCTGACAAATCCGTATGTTTGAATCTGTCTGTTGTCTGTTCATTTACATATACTCGGAAGATTATGAATTTGTTACTACTACTACTACTACCCTACTACTATTACTATACTACTACTACTTATCTAGTGAGTAGTAAAATATAAATAAATGATATATAAATAATTATAACAAAATAAAAATTAAATTAAGTAAAGGGTTTATAGTCAACAAGTACCAGTTACATGTATACCCGGTCAGTATGGATAATTTATTCAATCCAACATCTTATAGTGTCAACTCTCCACTCGCCGTTGGGAGATTAAGCATCGCCATTTTACAGGGCGCGTCACCATGCTAAATTTAACATAAACTAATACCCATCCCGCGGTATCCCATTTATACACCTGGTAGTAGATGCAGCGGTGATGGATATAACAAGTCTTGCTGAAGGGCACCTCGTCCTGAGCAGTATCTGGCTTGGAAGCCCATACTCCTTGGATTAGGGAGACGAGCCGAACTACTCTCCGACGTAGTCTATCTTGAGCGTCGTATTTTGTTTCATTATCTTGTCTGGAGATATTTTGTATGCACATTTAGAAGCCAACGTACTGGAAAATAAATAACACTTGTTTTCGATTCTCCCATCTTGGCTCGGCTACTTTTTGAGGAAATGCACTATCCATAGGTAGCGTATACGCATGCCCATTATACACATTACTATACACATACATACACGGGAAAACAAAGACCCGAATACCTTACTTTCAATCTAAAATACAATTGGAATGCACGTCACTCCTCGATCTGCACGAGAACTAATAGCTGAGTATGTTTGAAAGATGTCAACAAAATGTTCAACCTAAATATAGACTGTTTGCCCAGCGACTTCTCGGTAAAACGGTTAAAGGGCTGGACAAATTCATTTATTGTTTTGGTTTAGCTGTGAGTTATAGCGCTACGAAACTGGCGTTGTATCTTCATTCTTATACCGATGGGCTTATTTTGTTTTAAATCTCGTGTTAATCTTTAGCGTAAATGAATCTTTATGTTTTTGGTCATCTATAAACAATAGATTCACCATAAGCAGTATTATTCTAGTTTCTAATATGCCCAGTGATGGAATTTCCCATATCTCGCCTTTAGCATTAGTTTGTTTACAACAGAGGCCGGAGCTTATCGACATTTACAGCAGGTATGTGGGTTCACTCGAAGGGCTCTACTGGCTGAAGGAATTTGCCGTCCGAAAGTTCAAGGTTGGTGAGGCAGGTAAGACATGATATTTAGATGGACATTCTTTATAGAATAACTCGACCCGCGAGGAAATTTGACGAAGATGTTTGTTTTGCTTCTTTCATTTTAGGACATGCAACGTGAGCAGATTTAAAATAATCAAGGACTCGTCGATCAACCGACGATTGCTGTTAACTTCCCTTAACTTTGAAATAAAATTCACAGATGTTTGAATTGTTATATCAGAATATTATACTAAGTGCTTAATTTTTTGTCAGTTGATCTCAACGATGGAAATCTAAAGACAATGTCCATTTGTGTTACATAAGAAAGAGGGTAGGGAATATATTGGCTTTATAGTGTACACTCGTAAGTAAAGATAATTTAATCCTCGTAGAGACGTAAGTAACAGACACCACCATACCAAATGCACACAGCAAACACACAATCAGCAGGACGACAGGACGGACAGACACACACACACCACACAACACAATACACACACACATACACGAACACAGCATAACAGACATAACATAATGCATTTATCTCTTAATTTGCATTTTTTTTTAGTATTTTTCACATTTGTATATCTTCCTTACCCCCTTTTACTCCTTATTTGTTCATAGGACCTGTATTTATCAGCTCCACGCCTTCAAGAAATGTCATCTACCTTCTTAATATACTTGATACATGTATGTTTGTCTCGCGTTATGGAAATTTTTCCTTTAGGTATAATCATATTGATTTTTGACTTGTATTTGTTAATAATGATAACACATACATTAACTATTTATTCATATTTCCAAATGTTTATATAATATATTCAAAATGAGGATATTGAAATTTGCGGATACTAAGATAAACAAGATTATTATTGACGGTTGAAATGTTCTTTTGAGAAATGCAAAATAAATATCAGTTAATTAATTTAGATATCATCAACTCAAATCAATCAATAATGCATCAACAATCAAACCAACACAATTATCGACTCGAATTAGATGTCCATTGCTAAAAAAAAAACCCTGCCTGAGATTTTGCAACAACAAACGATATTTATTTCAAAAGAGAAGAATCAGAAAATCCAAACGTTCAAATTAAAGAAGTATCGGGTTTCTTACCTGAAAAAATGATCAGAAAATGTCTATAAACTCATTATTAATTGTTTCGTATATTTCTGACATGCACTTGCGGTAATTAAAGTTAAAAGCAGGACGTGGGTTTTGCACCAACGAGCACAACAAATCTAAGATTTCTACATTCTGAAGGGAATGGATAATAAACAGCTGCGTTAGTTAATAAAAATATACAAAATAAGCTGTTTGTCTGAAAATGACAGTTTGGTAAAAGGCAGACAAATAATTGCAATGCATTTTTTTTAGCAAGTCTCTTCCAAATCATATTTTGAGAAATCACAATTTCGCGAAATGCATATATGGGACAATGTATAATAGTGGATTAATACGACGCAAGTTCAAAATCGCGATATAATTTTTTGATTACATTAAAGAATACTTTTCCAATCACAATACATAACTATGCTTTCAATGGTTTTCTTTTAAGGACAAGATAATGGGGGAACTCGATGGCCGTGATGGAAGATTGTTTTAACATCGACAAATATTACAATATATTACAATTATCTTTAAACGAAGCAATGCAACGTATTCTGATCATAGTCACTATATATCAATCTAAATATTCAATAAATAGATATGTTATCATAAAGAAGTGATAAATATTCCTACCTTGAAGGTAATCTATTATAACACATGAATAATTGATTTAACCCTATTATCTCTAAAGAGAAATGCAGTGATGTGCTTCGTTCTTAGTGCAAGGTCAAACACATTTCTGGAAAAAGTGTGGTATGTTCCCCTCACTGTCGCGTACTACATTTCGACTGGTATTTCACAGTCCAGATATCAAAGATTTCTTTTTGTTTAAATGTAGAATGGAATTCTTCTCATCATCCATTGAAGCAGAATAATTCAAAGCAAATTCTTTTCCTTGTAAGCAATCAATCAACATAAAATTACAATGTGTCAGAATGATTGGTTTGTCCGGGTATTTAGGTGTCCTTCTAAACCATCACGTCCCAAGGGAGTGGACATTAGTGATTATTGGAAATATTGAAGGGACTAGTTCTCCAGTCACAGACCAGATATCATCCAGTCAAATGCACTACTGACAACATTAGAAGACAGTATATTTTTCTCTGCAAGCAGTGACGTCGATCCCTTTTCGGAGGGGGGGGGGGGCACAAATGTAACATTTTCGGCGCGCGTTAGCAAAATTAAAATTGCTAGTTATGTTTAGTTGTTTTTTATGCAAAAGTTTTTGGTTCTTCTATTGCCTTGCATGCATTCTATTTTTGAAAAATAGTTTGCACTCAGTTGTCAAAATTATTGAAGGGGTGCAAACGATATGCTTCCTCCAATAATTTCAGGGGACTGTCTCTACCCCGGATAGTCGCGCCTGCTTCAAGCACTTTGTTTCTTGTCGAAAGCCTCGGTTGACGCCCGAGACAATTTACACACATATACTTGTAGCTGTACGAGTGTGAAGATACGGTGTTGATACAGTCTATTTAACAGTATATATATATATACATATATATAAATTTCTCAGAATTTGTCAAAAAAGAAATTAATTTGAAGTAAATCCGTTCATATGGAAAAATAGTAGAATACTGTGAAGCATGTAGTCAATTCTTTGTTTTCTGTATCTCACAGGGTTTTTTACTTATATGCTTATTCGTTTGTGGATTTTCAAATGTTAATGATTAGAACTTGTATCAATCAACTCCGTAAATACTCTGGCACACAGGACTTGTTAAAAGTTATCAGATTTGTGTTAATTTTTCACATCGTAATATTTCTTAGTGTCAGTAAGATCTTCCGACGGTGTTACATAACCTATTTGTGTTGCGAATTTAACTCCGTATCTGGTTCTGCATTGATGAACTCTACGTATTTAGACACTGATAATTTATCGCCATGATCAACCAATCACGGCTTTTTTTTGTATTGTGAGTTTTTGTTGTTTGTTTCAATTGGAAAGTGTAGCACGTATCATTTACTCTCCAATAATAGCACTCATAGCGTAAAACAAGATAGCTGATACCAAATCCAAACATTTGAAATGCCAGCAAGATTTTACCACAACCACTAAAATATCAAACAACGACGAAAAAGACTCGTGAAGCCGAAAACAAATCTCGGCATGGGATGTGGGTACAATTGAACCTGGCTATAGTGATTTTTGGCGTAATCGCCATACGCCAAGTTAAGCAAATTAAGGACTGTACAAATTGGTTGAAACCTGAGGTCCCGTGCTTTACATCACCGTGAAACACTATTTGCATGCTCTAACAGTCTAATATTCTATGTGGGATGCTCCCTTGTATTGTTATGGCGGCTATCCGTAGGAACTAGAAAACGCATCAAACTAAGACACATGGTTAAGCATAAAAAAGAGATTTCAACAAATTGAAATAGTTTGGGATAAAATATCTGCCTAAATTGACAGCAATCTCCATATAGACATGTAGTAGATATATTTAAGATAAAAGGAAATCACAATACAAGCTGTAGATATCAATATTGCAAAATTAACAGCATTCTCTATGACTGAATAGAAATGGTTGAAGAATGACATCTGTAAGATCAAAAGGAGAATCAACAACAAACACTTTCGCATAAAATAGTCTATTAAATTTGAAATACTTAGTTTTTTAAAATATACAATAATGTTGTGATAAGCTAATTTAATCGCGAAGTAAAGAGGTCATCATAGCGCTGTTAAATGAGAAATAAATGAAGGAGAAACGAAGCGGGGTACATCAAAATATTTTAAGTATATATACAGGTATTACATACATGTAAATGTAATATGTTGCGTATATTTACGTCGTGTTTTGTATGAGATGTGTGTAATTATGTGCATATGTTCGTGTTATGTATGTGCATGTGATTTTTGTGCGCTGCTACCTCGAATAGAACCGCGTATTTCCTATGCCGTGGCTCCGCTTGGGCCACTTAAAAAGGCGTAGTTGCCTTTACTTAACTCGCAGTAGGAAGGTGTTAGAGAACAATATATCCGTCAGTGTGTTTTAGCTCTAGCCCCGGATAAGCAGGTTACATGCTAAAAGGGTATGTATGATAGAATAGGCACTTCTGTCGCTCACCCACCATCTTGTGGATATAAATCGAATGCAATACATTCAAAGCCTGCATGACATACACGTATCAGAATGAGAAATCCATCCAATATCTACCTGTACCGATATGGTTTGAACATTTTGTAGCTCCTCCTCCATTCCTTAAAGGAAATTTAACAATAGCTTCAGTTAAAAAATGCAGCTACATAATCCTTCATTGTGTTTGTCAAATGATATGCAAAAAAAAAATTAAAATAATATCAAAAAACGTATTGAGTGCTTTTAAAAATGTGAAATTCACATGACAAGACCATTCGTTTTCCCATAGATGTCTGTGTCATGTCTTTCTTCGGCCGTAGATTAATCTATGCTACTATCATCGTTTATCATTTGTAAGCAGCATGCATATGTTTCCGGTTTTTGTGTTCTAAGTTGTCTATGTGCCATTTAACACTATTATGTAGGTAACGTTTTAAAAGTGCCTCACGGAAGTCAATAGTGTCTTAAGTATTTACACCGTAGTTAGATAGAACTGAATATGTAATTTGTAATTGAAAATTAAATAACCAAGCGAGAAACGTAAAAACATGAATAAGATTGTTACTCATTTTACGGCGTTAATGGATTAGATGTTTGAAGACTGTTGAATCATTGCCATTATCCTTGGAAATAGTACGTCAATGAAAATAAATATCTTTAATGGAATGAAAAGAGTTTCGTTGTTTAGTGCTGTTCAAATGATGACACAATGTCTAATTCATTATTTCGTTATATCACAAGCCATTTAGAAACATTTTTTAATATTCGCTCGCCTTATGATATAGTGTCACTAAACTATCAAAATATGTCATCATTTGTTAGAGTGGTGTCAGAGCGAATTATTTCAGCGCTAAGTGCTAACATATATAACAAATAGGTCATTAAAATGCGACAGTTGCAAGATTCATATGTCATTCGATCTGCCGTTTCTCTTAACATGCAAAATTCATACGATTTGTGAAAAAACACTAAAAACCACACACACACGACACAGACAGACCAGAACACACACAACATACCACAACACAGAACAAGCAAAGAAGCACACCAAAACCACAACATACACAATAACAAATACAACACACATAACATTACATCAGATACACACATACAAAGCAACAATCATACTTACACTAACACACACACTAACACTCACACAAAGCTCTTACAATTGCCCAATTAATATTAACGACGTTGTCAACCAAGCTTCCATATTTCAGAACTTGCATGATAAGGTAAAACGTCATCCTAAAGAAGAGTTGAATCATTTCTGAAACAATATTAAAAAAAAAGATTTCACAAAACAAAGTACTGATTAATTGTAAACAAAACTTTTATATAGCCATACTTATAGCCTGGCGATCACAAAATATAAAATAGCTTTGGCGGCAAGGTATCACAAATGAACTCATGCCTAAATATTTATGTCTTGTAATATGAACTGCCTATATTTAGGACAAACGTCTTAAACTCTAGCTTGAATAAATGGGACTGTAATAAAAAACATTTCACGCACGCACTTACACTTTAGTGTTATTTGATATGACACTACTAATAACTTCACTTTGTCCTTGTTTTTATTGTTTTGTCCTGATATATTTTTTCTTTTTGTGTTGTGTGTAGTATGTGTATGTATGTGGTGTGTGTGAATGTGTATGTGTGTATGTAGGTATGTGTATGTATGTTTGTTTGTTTGTGTGTGTATGTATGCTTGTAGGTGTTGTGTGCATGGTGTGTGTGTGTGTTGTATGTCTGTATGTGTGTGATGGTGTGTTGTTGTGTATTGTGTATGTTTGTGTTGTGGATGTGTGTTTATGGTGTCCTATAATGTGTGTGCCTGTACTGTGGTATGTGTGTGTGTGTGTTTTGTTTGTATTGTGCTGTGTGTAAAGGAATGCGGGTTGAATGACGTGATAGTTTGTAATTTCTTTTGCACTTTCTTTGTTAGTAATATCGCAGTTGATAATCCGTTAATGTCCAAGATTTTGCCATCAAAAGTATTGTCTGTTTCTCTATAGTTTTGTTTTTAATTGTATAGAATGTGATCATAAATCAACATCTTTATATTATTATCAGATCATTTTGTTATAATTAAATGATTAATATAAAGGCCAGACATGTAAGCAGATATTTCCCGGATAAAATGTGAACTACATGATTTTACAATGATGCGGGTGTCTTTGATAAGGTCTAAATGAAGCCTCGAAAAACAGCAGTTTTCAAAATGATCATTACATGTTTTTAAAGTGTAACATTCCAGTTTTCTCCATAGACTGCTTGTTTTATAGGAATGGTTTTACAGGACATTGACTATTATGTGTCCTGTACATATTTTGATCGTGCGTTTAAACTGTTTAAAGTATTGTGTTTATTGCTAACGAATCATTAAGAAACTCGACACATGCAAATATTTCATTAAAAACAGTAGCATGAACAGTTGTTCCAACGTTTTAACGTTAATTGGAAACATTTGACTAATGTCTTTGAATAACATGTCCAATCTGGTCAATTCAATGTTTGGCCTGTTTCTCGAGTACGGTTATAATGAACATGGGATAATAATTGGACTTGAAAAAAAAAATTAAATTTGAAATCTTTAGCAAACGTTAAGCAAATATCTGTATCTAAAATATTTTTAGGATCGTGACGTTGGATGATAATTTGGTATACTCTTAGACCTACTATATTTATTTCAAACCCTTCTAAAAATATTCGTCAGCGATTAAACGCCAGATGGGAAAAGGCCCAAATGCCCCAAACACAACTTTATTCTAATTGAGTGCGAAATTACGGACATTAATCAATTTATAAGCTACTGTAAATATTGCATGCGGACCTAATTGGGACGTCGTCTTCGTAATAACAGTAATGTAATGATTATGTTGACAATGCCAAACTAAACGAACACAGCGGTAATTACAAAGAAGGGGCAAAGCGTGATGCTCATCTTTCATCTCAATGTTTTCGGGACGTCCGTTTTACCATGCAGCCGTCTTTTGGAAACGAACATTTTATATAATCTATGACATTTTCGATCAGTTTACGAAGCCGCATCTAAAATTGAAGAAAAAAATTCAAGAAATGGACGAGAAATCAATCCTTGTAATGACAAGTAAGAGCGGAGACTCGAGGCTAAAAGAAGAACAAATTAAACACCGCCAACTCGTCGCAAATTATCTGCGATTAACGATCGGAAATGTATTCGTGACAACAGTTGAAGAGCTACATCAATGACCATTCCAACCACATATTTTAATGCTAAGAAGAACGTCTTGTTCACCTTGACGTGTCCGATCTGAAAAGAAATGCGGAATACAAAAAGTTCCAAGCCTTCAAACATCCAATTCTGGAAAAAAAATGGGGTAGGTCATCTTTCACTTTACTCTACCTATCCCATTAATCGTTTCTTTAAGATTCAAAAGTCTGACCTATTCAATGGCATATCCTATTAATATCACTATTGTGTGAATAAGGCCGTGGATGGACATAAACGGGACAAGAAGTGACTTAATACGAAATTGAGCTTGCTTCTACGATAGGAGATGCTCTTCTTCCCTTTAGATGGCATGCAGTATCTCTATTATACGCATAATATTAAACTCACTCTGAGGGTAAACTCCCATCTGTTCTATATAAAGGCTGCACGGTAAGCGTCGCCGACAGAAAAGAGTCCTGTCATCGTCATTGTACACCGAATCACGTCTTCTGCATGTATGATAAGACCGGGACGGCGCTCAGATATAGAGGCGCTATCTTGAAATCACCACGCAAAGTACGCGAGCGGGGTCCGATTTTTTTCTCCTCGTTATCCATAGTTTTACAGAGTCTTTCGAGCGCTAGGATTGAGTATGCTTCCGAACTCTGTTTCTTTGATTGGCTGGTGATTGGTAGCAATTTTCAATATGTATGCCTGTGGGGTTCGCATCTTTACTGCTAAAAAAATATGATTTTAAATCAAAACTGATGCGGTGTGTGTCAACGCTATAATTAATATGTAGAAGTGAAAGATACATGATTATAAAGAGATAGCCACTTAGTCGAACTACAATGAAGCATGTTTGCTGTTTTGCAGAGGCTTTATTGATGTCTGGTCATTATATTATAAGATTTATTTGCTTTTCTTGTCTTCTATGTAACTCAGCGAATGTTTCGTATGAACTTATAAGGCTGGTAAATTTAGTGATACCAAATTTGACAAGACTGTTCTTCTCGCCGAATTTTCTTTCGTTAAGTGTACTGTCCATGCCACTGTGCCCCGTACTCGACTATAGGCAACTCATACGCCGATAAATTATGCTGAGAGGCTGGTTAGGGTGAGGAAAGAGGACTTCATCCTGACCTTCCATTCATGCTTGCGAGGGTACTTGCCAGGGATGATGGCGTCCGATTTTGGAGAATTTTAACGAAACCTCACCCTCATGCATTTATTGTGTCGTCGTTTTTAAATGCTCTTAAGACATATATCTCGCGGGCTTCACCCTAGAGTGTTTTCCGCGTCTCACAATTACACTTTGTGTGTAAAACACATTAGTTGTGCACCTCCATAATTTACCCAAATGTCCTTGTGATTCAGGTTTTAGCATAATGCTGTTCATACAAACAAACAGTCTAAATGGTTGCGTTTGTTTGTAGATTGCATTTTTTGTACACTCATAAATGTAATTTAGGACTGGTGAATTACACGATCGTGATAATGTTCATAACCACATTGCTTCGTTTTACATGAATTTATTTTATTTATTTCTTTATTATTATTTACTTATTATCCACATTTTTGTCCTGCTTTGTTAATAGAAGCACCGTGACAAAAGTCATATATTCTTATTAATGTAGACATATATACACCGTTATAAACATTGATTAATGCAATTATCACGGCAATCTGACTTTAAGACACAACAGCTAACATTGTGGGAGTTCCAAAAATTAAAAATTGACTCAACTTTTGCTTATCTGATCTTCATAGTAGTTTTGAATGGACAAATAAACCCCTAGAAATACAAAACTTTGGAAATCATGCTGCACTGGCAAGATATAATGAATTAAATCATTAGGACAAATAGCCTGGATTACACACAGTAAATTCTTTGGAGGAAACTGACAGGTGAATCCGGTCAACTTACGATTGATCCATTTTTTTTCAAGACTAATAATCATTTTGAAATACAATTTTTCTCAAGAGCCAATATTTTAGACCTTATACAAAGATACTTGGAGCATGCGAGGATTATGTAGCTCACATTTTTTTTTAAA
>JZLH01S0063729.1:16982-32216 GCA_001188425.1 Eucidaris tribuloides | reverse complement strand
ATTAAATGCTAAAATACTCGTGGATCGTGTCAAAATCTTTCTTATAATCTTGCGAATAATATTTTTTTTTCAAGTCGTTCGTTCATGTAACAACCCTTCCATTTAGGTCATGAACGGAACCACCGGCAGTCCTCACACACTGGCATCGCGTTCCGACTCGGTGTGTGCGTGGTCGCATTTCTCTCTCACGAGGTAAACATTCGCGGCTTTCCTGGCGAAAGTTTCGAGTTCATTCCTTCGTTTACCGGTCGTAGGAACATTTCTTCTACTAAGAAAGTCCTTTAATTACGACACAGACATTGTAAATCAGGTCAATCCATGTTTGCTCGGGTATAAGATATTGATATTACGAATTTGACGAGGTTCGAAATGACATGTTTTGTGCATTTGACTGTACAATTTACCGGAACCGGAAGTATACATCCCAAGAGCGATCGATCAGATATCGGTATCGCGGGGTGATATCGCTTGATATCGGCTATATGCAATAGGGAGAATTGAGGATATAATGAAGCTATGTACACATGTAATCTTTAAAATTATTCCAAAACAAAGTACAAATTATATCCACTGAAAAAATACCTTGTTTCTATGTGAGGAGGAATTCTATCCATATACAAGTCAACAATGTGTATGGAATATGTATGTTCAATGTTACAGCACATGCACTTACGCGACTGTACACTTTTTCATGGCTAGTGTTTAAGGATGTTTGTACTTCAAACAGGTAATTGTTGACAGATTAAAATTTCATTTTGTCTCCTTTGTATTATCAAACTTGTCTTCCCAGAGACTTCAAGTACTCCTACACCCCATCCAGTCAAGTTTATTATATTGTACATGGATGTGCATGTACTTCCTGGTTCCAGGCTAGTCTCATTCAAACAGGAGTTTGTTTGGATGTTGATAACAGAATGGAAACGCTCATGCTCAACTTGTACCACGGAGCTGTAGCTCCATGCATGAACTGTGTACACGTGCATGTACAAGGCTTACACAGCCCAGTGCACTGCAGAGCATGTGCCTCTCACTGATTTTCTGTGAAAAACCAGGGACCATTATTGTTGAGATTCAAGTAGGTCATCAACACTTTCAATCCATACACAAGCAAACTGTTGATATCTGGTGCCTGTTTCACAGAGTTGTTCGTAAAATTACGCATGACTTTACGAATGACTTCAATATGGCAAGCCAAATGCGATTCTCATACTAGTGAAATCACATCTGCTCTGGTTCAAATGCAAACATAGATTAACATTCTTACTCTTAATAGCAATTTAACAAGCATTTTTATGCAAACTTTATCTTTGGGCAAAATCTAAAAATGTTGACAGTTCTTAAAATGACTTGACAAAATGTTTGCATTTTACTTGGCACTTCATATTCCAGTTATTTCTTGTTTGTATTTGTGCGTAACTTTACGAACAGCTTTATGAAACAGGCCCCAGGCAATGTTATTGGTTTGTATGTACTAGTAGGCCTACAGCCAAACTGTCTTATCCCAATTTCAGACTAGAGAATTTTCTTGTATCGATACGACGCATGATATAGCACGTTCTTATGTGTCTTACGTCATGTACATTAGTGTTGCACGACTTCAGCATTTTAGAGAGTCGACTAGTCGCCCACCAATAGTCACGACTCCGACTATTAGTCGACTATCGGTGTTCAACGTCTTAGTGTGTTCAAGATTGGTGGTGTGGGTACATGGGTGTCGCAGTCGGAGTCGCAGTGAGTGCAACGTATACGGCAACACGTTTGATAGCATTGCACGATTATAGGCTGATCCAAGTACATTTTGGCAGTTCTGTTTGATTTGCGATCGAAGAGAGAGAGAGGGGATTCATTTCTGCCATAAAATTGTAGATAAATGATTGGTAGTTCTGTTCAATTTTTACGTCTTTTGACTCAGTTTTTAATACAAATTAACATGTGATAAAAAGTCGACTATTGCGTTCTGATAGTCGGAGTCGCGACTCCGTGTAGGCAGTCGCGACTACGACTTTTCGCGACATAGTCGTGCAACACTAATGTACATGTATCGACACAATGTTTTGAGCATTGTTTTGTACGATTATCCTATATCCATACTTTTTTGTGTGTCTGAAAGCTCGCTGTATCCAAATATTGTATAAGTAGGCGGGGTTTATTCGCTGCGCACGCAAGCTGGGGCCTGATCACGGGCTGTACTTGACCTTTTCCTGCATATAGTTCGTACTGCGTGAGAAATAGATCGTACATACGTGTAGTCATGATTACCCTTGAAATGACTGTGTGCGCTTAGTCTGAATGTTGTCATACATGTATGATCATCGTTTTTATACAGGATGTTGTGTCCCAATGGTCTGATATCAGGGCGCGACAAACCTGCTTGCCCGCTTGCCCGGGGCAAGTGAAAACCACGGGCGGGCAAGCAAAGATCAATTTCAATTGCCCGATCGGGCAAGCGGTGATTTTCAAAATGAAAATATTAAAACACAGACATTAGCTTGATAGAACTTGGACAAATTCAAAACATTCCCCATAATAAAAAAAAACCGGGCGAAAACCGCAAACACAGAACAAAATTACCCTCAGTTCTGTTCGAAAACGACGTAAACAAAGTATGAAAATGGAGCGCTCATTCACCGACTCTCTCGTGTGCGCACGGATATGCATCAGAGAGAATGTACTTTCCTGTCAATTACCGTTGAGGGCGCATGTCAAGAAGGCGGAAACATACGACCAGCTCGATCGGCCGCGCCGCCCAGCTTTTCAATCTCATGTTTTTATCCCGTACGTAAGGCTAACATGCGGAGAGAAATTTGTTTTGTAAGTATTTTGGTGAGTAAAGCCATTCATTGTTGTTGATATTTGTTACCAATGATAGAGGTACGTTCGTTTTAAAAATATTTTGACTTATACATCGTTTCAACTGTCAAACGGTCAGTCAATAATTGACTGATGATTTCCGTCCCACACATTGTAATCGATGTTGGGCCTGTAGTCGGAAGTTCCTATGGCATCGAGTGAATCGAGTCAACTCCCGCATTTGCTGGAGTCGGCCCGATACCCATGTACTGGATTTTAACAGTATTTTTTTTCAACGATATTGGTATACTGGAAATTATTAAGATAAATATTTTGGGGGATAATAGATTCAGGCCTATCTTTTCAAAAGATTAATTTTTAGTTTAATACTATAGTTTTATAATTTCTATCAATTCCCTTTTTTTTTTTTTTTACTTTTTTTTTTACTTGTGGTCTAAGCGTTGTCATCAACCCATCACTGTCTTTGGAGTAAGCATTATATTAGAACAGTAGTTGCAGGCCTTACCAGTATAGTGATTAATTTTTCATAGTCATTCGTGAAATTTAATAATTGATGACATTCTGCTGTCACTCTGATCAGTTCTTTGCGTACTCTGTTTCCTTTGATGCAGGGCTACGCATCATAGGCCGGTGGCTGAGCAGTTTTACTTGCCAAGAGTAAAGTTCATTTTTGTTAACTGTTATCAAAACACTTGTAAATAAATGTTCGTGATATTTTTTACTTTTAAGAAATATTAAAAACAAAGAAAATAAAAAGAAAATTCGGGCAAGTACTTTTTCCTTGAGGGCAAGCCTAAAAAAAATTCACTTGCCCGACAGGGCAAGTGAAAAAAATTTTTTTTGTAGAGGCCTGGATATTATTCATACGTTATTATGAATATACAATAAGTCGGTTTGTGTGAATGCACCCTTAGCAGCCACCTCTCTAGCTGCAGCCAACGAAGTGACCACTAAATGATTTCCAATGGACACGTATTATTTCAAAACCTGTCTACAAAGGCCACATTTTTCACTTCCCTTGGGTGGCCTGACTGGCCTCTATAGACAGGTTTCACTATACATTCAGAAAATTTGATCTGAAGTTCCTAATCAAGTGACATTCTGGGAACCAATCATTTGTATCTCTCCCGTTCAAAAAGCTAGTGAACATCCGGCAATTAATGAAAAGTTTAACCAGATGCGTAACGGAACCGGATGTGCCCTGTATTAACTATATGGGATTTTCAGGATTTTCAGGCAACAGGTTAAAACCACTGGCTAACATTTACCACAGTTAAAAAAATGTGAGCTACATAATTTTCCATGCTCCAAGTGTCTTTGATAAGGTCTAAAAATGAAGCCCTGAAAAATTGTACCGTATTTCAAAGTGATGATATATTGCTTTAAAAAAGTGAAAATCTACAAACATTCAAATTGACCGGTTTCACCTGCCCATTTCCTCCCATAGCCTTAGTGCGTGCAGATCTAGGCTATTTTATCATATGCATACCTTGCCATTGGCAGCATAACTTTCCAAACTTTTGTATTCTAGGGTGTTAATTTGTCCATTTGAACACTGCTATGTAGCTCAGATATAAAAGTTTGACAATTTTTTAAATTGAAGCCCCACAATGTTAGCCTATCACTTTAACACACGTTGATATTATGGCTTTGCCAAGAAGAGTTTGCTGATTTAAACATGAATTAGAACACTCAGTTTTCTTCACCTAGTTACAGTACATACAAACTCTGAACATATTTATGAATGATATTAGCTTAATACATGTAGCTTGATGAGCTCATGTTGGGATGTGATATCAGAACATGATCTTGAAGGAAGGGTTAATGAAGTTTGACAACCACTTCACGACTATGAAGGTAGCTCTAGGCAAATCACAACTTTCATATTAGCATGAATCATACATGTACAGTACATTACCACAATGCCATCTAAGGTGTGGGAAGTGTTTTGCGTTTTAAATGCCAATTTTTTTTTTTTTCACTTTTACCGATTGCTCATCCTGGAAGGAACTGGTAAAATATCACATGAGGATATAGTGATACATGTAGAGTGCATGATACAATACATTTTTCCTCATGTATCCAAAAATACTACACTACACTACATGTATAATGTGCACATTAAAGGCAGAGTATACATGTACTACTGTTACAAGGTGATAAATGAATTTGATAAAGAAATAACAATTTTTTACATGTTAATAACTATTACAACTAGTTACATTTTGTATTGCGTTGGATATCAATTAAGAAATAATTTCAGATTACAATAATTTCATAATAATGAAAGTAATTAATTTTCCTATTGTGTTAGATACATGTACATGTAGCCATATGTTCCACTAATTTGAAATTTGCAAGCTTTCAAGCAAATATTTTTAAAAAGAAAATAAAACAGGAACCCATATGACATTTTGCCATCTTGTAAAAAATCCCATATAGAGATAACACAGGGCACATCCGGTTCCAGTAGGCAACGGTTAAAACTCTTAATTCGTCACTCAAAACAAATTTTTGGTACTGTAGGTTTTGATGCACATGTACATAAAAATTGTTGTCAGATATTTGACATTTGTCAGATTTGACCAAAACTATATCCAGGCTTTAAACAGAATGTACATTCCTGTGTGTATGCTGCTTTCACCCTTTAATACGGTACCACTAATGACTTAGTCAAAATTTCACATTTTCATCAATTAATCACCATTCCTGGAAAAAACAAACAAAAGGGTTAAACATTCACTACACTATCAGTAAAGTTACTTGCACATGAAATAAAGTAAATTGAAGGTCAAATTACAGCTCATGTAGTCACAATTAAACAGTGAAGGTTTGTCAAATTGGCGACAAGCATACATGTGCCAAAAGGTACTGTCAATACAGTATGTACGTCAGTGGAAAGTTAACCAAATGCATGTGTACTGTATCTTATTTTTATTTTTAGTATTTTTTTCTTTTGGGTGAATGTGTTAAACGCAAATGTCAAGGCTATTCAGTCACACAATGTCTAAAGATGAAAGCAAATAAGAAGGAATCGAAAACTACTACGGTACTAAAGAGTATATTTAGATTAAATCAAAAATCAATACAGCTATAAAACACATAGAATGATAAAAATAAACATTATGAAGTTGTAATGATTCGCCTATTGATGAGATTCAATTCATTTCAATTCAATACAATAAAGTTTTTATTCAAAATCAAACATGGCAGCCAAGAGCTGAATTGTGCATGATTTACAAACATTATAAAAGTAAGAAATAAAATAATACATCAAGGTAAAAGATCGTAGAACTACAGGAGTACTGGAATACATCAAATAATCTATGTTTAAATACTATATGCAATTTAAACTTAAATTCATCATTCATACTCTTATCAAAATCTATAATCTATAATTCTACATTGATGAATTTATATGATTTAAAATAAGATCAGATTTTTTTATGATACTGATGTGCTACATGTATGCATAGCTGCGTTACTGAACAGTGAACATATACATGTACATGTGTGTACATGTATGTATTTGTGTAGGTAAAGACTTCTGTACAGCACTCATTCTCCTTCATTCTTGCAAACATTTTTACTGTGTTTTTTGTTCTAGCTTTGCCTTCCTAAACTGACACTGACACCACCCTGTCATAAAAATGTCACATCTGCATCATTTGCAAGACTGAACCCTAACTACCAATTATTTTCACTGTATGCATCGTCATTGGCTCATTATTTATAGTTACTTTAATATGATACAGGAATACTCCAGAAGGACATTCCCTACAGAGGAAAACTACTAACAAACGGGGCTGCGTGTTCATATGATCGTGCGTGAAGGTAGAATGTGGATCTGTGCCAATTGGCATCATTATCCATATATTTTATTCTAGTTTACGACTTTACGGTACATCAAATTTTGTCATATACGGTTAAAAAGGGGGAGAAACGATACAAACTTATCAGTTAACCCGCTGGAGACTAAGTACTAGATAACTCAGGTTGGGGTCTATGGAGAACGTGTGTTACAGTAAAATCAAATTGTTTCCAACGGTTAAAAAAATCCAAACAGCACGAAATGATTATCAATGATCAAAGACTTTTCAATTTGAAATGCACATTTTTAAAGTATTTTTTTTTCTTTTTTGAAATTGCAACCACGGAAAGTCTCTAAATAATTTGGTCACCTGACCAACTGCATTTGTCTTTCGTGATTTTTTTTTCTTTTTTTTTTTGTCATTGGACCAGATTTCTGTCACTCATGTGTATACATGTATGACAATGAGGAAAAGTGCAAGTGAAAAATCAGAATTGAGTTTGAAAACATGTCCAATATTAATCAAACAAAGGGAAATATCACAATAGGAGGCAGTCCTCAACTACTGTACACTACTTATGATTTTAAATAAAAATGTTTCCAGTTACAACAACAACAACAAATCTGAGCTACACAATTACTTATGCTACCAGTGTCTTTGATAAGGTGTAAATATGAAGCCCTAAAAAAATTGCACTTCAAAACGATCGTGTGCATTTAAAAAGTGAAAATCATTGAGCGACCATTCCAGTCTTCCCCCTTCCACTGCTGTGTCGCAGAATATTTGTCAGCTGATGATGCAACTGTGTTATCCAAATTGGAATTACTGATATAGGGACAGTGATTTTCCGTTTCAAGAAAAGGCCTTTTCCGTTTCTAAAAATCTGGAATTCCGTTTCAACTTGTCTGAAAAATGGAAATTCTGTTTTACCATAGACTTTGTATACACGAAGAAAAATGATTATTCCGTTTACATAAAACTTGAAACAAATATTTCTCGCTGATTTTGTGTTTGTTTGTCAACTTTTTCTAATTTTTGTTCTGAGTTTTGTGTTTTTTCCTTTCAAAAAGTAACAATTTGGAGAAAAAAGAGGTTTTCCGTGATTTTCCGTTTCGAGTTGTGGTTTCAGGAAATTCCGTCCGTTTTCCGTTATCGCGGAAAATCACTTTCCCTACTGATACACCTATACTTTGCAGCACAGATGAAAAAAAATTCCTTCATGAAATATAGATCGATAGCATGGTCCATTTTAATAATTTTAGATGTCATAAATCAGGCTCATTGGCTCTTAAAAACTGAAAATTCAAGAAGACTGCCAGCACCGGGCATACACATCCAATCAGCATGCATGGACTAATTACATTGGCAATTCATTTGATATCTGAGGTATACTTTTGTACTACGCTTCCAATCTCGCAAATTTCACTTTAAAGGAAAGATGTAGCTGGCAAGCAACAGGAATAAGTTAAGTAAAAAAATGACATTGATGAGTATTGTGAGATTATGGTACGATGCTGATAAAGACAGCCCAAATAAGGGGTACTGTGTGAGCACTCACCTCAGCAAGGCAACTATGAATTAGTTTAATATGTGTTAATTTTACATTTTGCACGTTTCTGTTCTCTGGAAACAACTTGCCAGAAACAGGCTATGTGGGGGGGGGGGGGGGGGGGGGAGGACTTATGCAATTCAAACCAGTGGCAGTGTATACATTACCACGCCGGCGACACATGGATCGGCGCAATGCATCGGGTCATGTATGAGTCAGTCACACGCGCAGTGCACGGTGGCCATCTGATTGGTTGGCAAGAACCCCAAATCTTTCTTAACTTACACCTGTTAGTTGCTGGTTACATCTCCCTTTAATCAATTCAATCCAGCACTAGTGAACTACATGTACAGTATAAAATGATAACTCCTGTATTTGTACTTACACCCAATTTCCTTTACGTGGAAATTCCTTTGTGTGTGATTTACATTAAAATACAGCATCAGTGACTTGAATCCTATTAGAGCTTGACTGGTGTTCATTTTATAGCACACAAACAAGGATGAAGATCACAGGGTGACTCACAGAAGGGAGGTTTACCAGTCTGGCGACAAATTCAAGGCTGTATGTACAGTAAATGTACATGTACATGTATGCTTTACAGGGATGGGAAAAAAGAGAAGTGCTTGTACAGTACACAAACCACAGATTGCTAAATTTACAAATGTCTCAGGATCAGGAATGTCTCCCTTTAAATCACTGATAATCAGCTTTTTCACAATTAATCAAGGAGATGTGTTCAAAATTTCTTGATGTGACAATTCTAGAATAAATGACATTGTTTTTATGGCTCTCAGGAATGAGGAACTGAAGACAGGTGAAACCATTTATCTGCTGCTGAAGCTCTGCTGACGTTTTTTTTATGCAGAAAACGCCAATGAACTGTTTCAATTCATTTGGTTCCTCATTGTCATGTTCTACGACATCTACTCCACAGACATATAAAAAAATGATTAGCCCTACATGTAATAATACAAAAAGAAACAAGTTAATATATCATGTTTTAACCAATTTCTAATCAGAAGCACATACATGTAAGATAAAGAAAATATTTTATTCAATTTTACTTCACACTGATTGTTGCTCAGTCACCCACAGACACATGTAGTTCCTAAATGCTCACAATAATGACAAACTAGGGGAAATAGACTTTCCCTTCAGGGGCATCCATTGGGACTAATTAATGAAAAGGCCTTGTTGGATAAATGTATGTAAGTAGGTCATTTCACGAATCATTTGGTTTGTGTGATATTTTTTGAGTAGGTTCAACCTACATGTAGTCTGGCTTCCAGACATTAAGATTAACCAATCCTATATTGATAAGGAAACTAATACCTTCAGTCAACTGCTGTGACCAAAACTAGTGTCTTGATCTACTTTCTTTACACACTGCGTGTGCAAAGCAAAAGCAATGAGTCTACCCTCAGGAAGAAAACGTTGCATGGTCTAGAACCAAGACCAGGTTCAACCTTGATTAAACATCTCCTCCCCCTTTCCCATAAACGTTACTGAATTTCCTATTTTCCTATAATTATCACTCCTCCTCCTCTTCCTCCTCCTTCTCCTCCTCCTCGTCCCCCTCCTCCTCTCCTCCTCCTCTTCTCCTCCTTCTCCTCTTCTCGTCCTCCACTTCTCCTCTTCCTCTTCATCTTTCTCCTGTCTCTTCTTCATTTTTTTTTCTTTTGTGCTTTACTTGAGCCAGCTGATACTCATGGTGACTTAATAGGTCATATAGAAAATGTTCATACATCATTATTGTTTCAAGGTGACTGCATCTCGCAAATTATCTTAATTCAACATTTGCAAGGCATAAATACTGTATAGTAGGCCTATACTGTTGTAATGAAGAAATCAGCATGACTGTGCTAGTGTCCAGTAAGTACTTAACAAAGCCAGAACATAGTGGAAGATTCAGGTATTTACATGTAGCATCCAGTCAAATTCAACAATCACAAGAAATTTCAAACAACATCTCTTCTTACCAAAAGCACTCCATGTATTACCAAAATGGTTCCACTCCAAGTACATAGTACATGTATGAAGTATGTTTTAATCACAAACTATATCATATGCAAATTATACTCAAAACGTCCTTTTAATTTCCTTTCATGAATAAATCATTGTACATTGCACCCTGTACATACCTTACAATGTTGAATATTTACCAAAAACGTTTCACAATGACTCACATATATTTGAATCTACAAATATCGTTCAGTTGCCTAGTGCAAAGCCAACTTAACCCACACTTACATGTACAAGTAACATATTTATTCGTCAACATTTTTAAGTTGACAAGTTTACCTGTACTCTCCACGTGGTACATGCATTGTACATGAACATGAATGTTGCTCGGTTGATACAAAGAAATAGAGCACAACGAGCAGCGAAGTGTATCACTGGGCGACAAGCCAACAAGAATTTCATTGATATTTCCGATGGATCGAGTGGTGGATTAATTGGGACCTAGTTCACACAATGCTGCACACCGAATATCATCAGTTAAGAATGAGAAGGACTGATTACCTATTAACTTTTGAAGAGGTCGAACTCGATAACACCTTGAACAAACTGGACAAAAGCAGCACTCTTTTTTTTCTGAAGGGTTTTGGGTTAATGACCTTGTCATTTCCAACCTTAGATCAATACATCTATGTACAGGATCTTATTGTGCACATATTGGGGTTTCCTGCAAAAAGGCCATTATCATTAATAAAATATTACAAAAAAGATCTTATTGCAGTAGGCCTACATGTACATGTAAGTCATTGATACAGTGTGAGTAGCATTTTGGTCCTGGAACTTGTTAATATGAACACACAAATCACAACTTAAGTGCTTTCCAAACATAGCTGGCATTTATGAGGTTGTAGATTTTTTTTTTCTTTTTTGGCAATGATATGACTACCACCAAGTGTGTGTTTGTTTTCAGTCCAATCCTTTCTTCAGGAATCATTGTGTATTCTTGAGAGAAAATTATTTCCACATTCAGGGTTAAACAAACGAAATGACAATGATTAAATCTCAGCACCATAGCCTTACATGTAAATGTATGCTTGGTAGCATTCACGTTCCTTGACATCAATAGCTCGGTCACCTTGAATCTACAGGTTGCAGCAAATAATACAGGACAGTAGTCTTCAATGCAGACTCAAAATACACTTTTTTTGCTTCGGACTCGTACGCAATACACACTGACTTGGTCTTATTCAAAGCTCAACGCTAGCACTTGCCCGCTTGTAAATTTTGCTTTTGGGCGAGTGAAAATTGAGAGAAAGAAATTTAACTCTAAAATCAAAAAGGAATTAAAGATTTGTGTTTTTCAATTTTGTGTATATATTGTTGGCAATATCTGTTAAAACATTTTCAACAAGCTACTGTCTAAAGAATGTCGGTATAAAAAATTTCCGCTGAAAAAATATTGTTAAAACCTGGTATACCGGCCCGTAGCGGGCGACTCGCGACTCTAGCAACTGCACAACTCGATGTTGTAAGCACTACACACACAACATCGATGGCAATGTGTGGGACTGAAGTCAATTATTGACTGACGGTAGAACAGTTGAATTGATGTATAAGTGAAAATATTTTTAATATGAACATACCTCTGTCATTGGTAATAAATATCAACAACAATAAACTGTTTGACTCACCAAAATACGGATTATAACGTCTTTGTAAAAGAAATTTCCTTCCGCATATCAGTCTTGCGCACACAAGAAAAATATGACATTGCAAAGATTTGCGCGATTGCCGGCTCTAGCTCTATTTCCGTCTTCTGGACATGCGCCCTCAACGGTAAATGACAGGAAAGGACAAAGGCCGCAAATCTCTCCGTGGCGCGGCTAGAGTCGACGGGAATTGAGTTGCGACATTGATGCGACATGCGACATGTCTGTACATGTGAAAGCGGTCCGCAATCGGCAAATTCCGTGTGAATAATCAAAGAAATATCTCTTTCGGAGGCAATTTATTGTGAAAGGAAAGAATAAATGTTACATAAATGACAAATGGATATCAATATTTTGTCGATATATGATAGCAAATATCGGAAAAATAGAATATCGGAAAAAGCCGATATAACGGTATTTTATGAATGGCAATATCGACAAATTCAAAAATCGTTAAAAACCGATATATCGGAAAACCAACATACTTTACTACTGTCTCCAACATAACACAATTAAATTAGCATTTCGTTCACTTAGGGCAAGTAAAAATTTTGTTTGGGCAACTGAATGAATGAAAATAGCAAGTTTCCTTGCCCAATCGGGCAACCAGCCAAAAAGGTTAGTGTGGAGCCCTATCTTATTTATCTGAAATGGTTTGTACTTTGTACGCTGAGCTATGTTGCCATCATTCACTATTTGCACAACGAACTATGAAAATGGTGTGTGATACACTGAACTGCATTATATGCAAGAATAAGGTCTGTAATTGTAGACTAGGGCTAGTGTGCCCCAGGCATCCAACACACAATGGTTTGAGCTTGAACCTGTGATCCATGTCAGCGTACCCTGCTGTTATTGTCTAGCATCTATTATACATGTAGTCCTGAAATGTTTTCAGTGACTGTGGGTTACTTTACGACAGTGATTTCTTTCGAAAGTAAGCTGTATACTGCACTACAATATGAATTTGTGGACACTTGCATAAAATATTATGACCAAACTGCAGATTTCTCACTTTCATGTGAAACTAAATTTACATACTGCAGTGGTTTAACTTTTGACATATTTCTGATGCAATCACACACAAAAATGATGTCAAACTATGTGTGTGTTCTCTACTTCTCTGTCTTTTTTTCCCAGTATGGTGGTAGTACAGGGGTACTGTACCTTACGACAAATGTGCATGCACAAATGATGAATATGACAAACATATTCGTCATGTTGCCAATGTCATATCCAGGGCTCGACACTGGCGGCGGCCCGGGGCCACCAAAATTGGATGTCGGGCCACCACAATTCCAAAATATGGAGGTTTTGGTGGCCCGATCGGGCAACTAAAAACTTCAAAGTGTCAATGTGATTTTTGTGATAAAAATTAATGGATTACCTTGCGTGTCAATTTTCCTAAAATCGGCGAGCAAAGATCGGCGCCGCGCTGCTCATAACAAAACGGAGAACGCAACTACAAAATCGCCTCCGTACTGTCGGAAAATTGTCGGGAGCGATTTTCAAAATGATAAATCTAAAAATCGCCCCCGCGAAATTTACAGCTAAATATATTCTTTATTCACAGCAGTTAATATAGCCTCGAATTTCCTAAAAAAATACCAAATCAGTAAAAGAAATAAATGGTCATTTTTGCAGAACAAAGGCTAACAATTTCTTGCTAGTAATGTGATTTTCCAAAGACGCAAAAGTAGCGGGCCAGGCCTGCACTGGGAGGCAAAGTTGATTAGTCGAATTATTTATAGAAGCAGTGCACTTCCTACTAACTCAGGAAGAGAAAGCTTGCATCAAGAAAAGAAAATGAAGATCACCAAAAATTCTCGCAAGAACTGTAAAGATATTGGAAATATTCAATAAAGAATTACTGCAAGTAGCAGAGAAGGTGAGCAGAATGTTTAAAATGACATTTTTTAAAGTTCTACTAGTCGCACAGATATCGGTTAATTCGCGCCAGTTAGCTCCTCAGCAGAGAATGCTTAGTCCCACATGTTTTAAATGGTGTGGTAAAATCGTATTTCAAGCTCTAACTTGCGATTTTGGTGGTAAATTTCTGCACTTCAAAGTGGTAAATTCAACCACAGATATGTCACAGGAGTGTAAGAAATTATGTTTCTGAAAGTCTAACCTGATTTTTGGGGGCGTTGGGTAAAAAACTGGCGAATTTGGAGCAGCTGGAAACAACCTCAATAGGCTACCTAGGTACTGAAATCTAGCCTTGGCTGGCTGCCCAGAGAGTGGCCAGATACGGTATCTTGTTCACTGACTTGACTGACGGTCAGGCTTAGCTGGTCTCCCAGGCTGGTCTGTTTCTCTTGTGTTACCTTTTATGAAGTACTTTGTTAATTTAAATTTCAAGTTTTAGAAGGAGTGTTTCTTGTCAGAAAATCATCTCAAATGATTTTGAATAAAAGAACCATATAATTTAAGCAATTAGGGGAATGATAGAAACACTGAAAATGAAATGTTACATTATTTTGTTTATTTTCACTTTTTATTTTCAAACATTTTTCATTAGGTTTATAAAAAAATTGTGTGCATTCACATATGAGGGATACATTTTGGGATACCTCGTGAAATTTTTATTGCCTCCATATGCATAGTATATGCCTACTGTTGCTGAATCCTTAACATGATTTGATCGAGTTACACAATTTCAGACATTGATATTGAACACTTGATACCAAGTGAATGATTACGTAAACATACATCACACGCACATAGATCGAGTATTAATTTTTTCGGGCAAGCAAAACTTTTAATGATGAAACTATGACATACATTGTGCAGGGCTCCACACTAACTTTTTTTTTAGTGGCCCGGTCGGGCCACTAAAATCCTTAAAATTCAATTTTTGGTGGCCCGAAATTGAAATTTGGTGGCCCCCCAAAAAACAAAGAAAAACATGAAAAATGTGTACATTTACTCTTGCATGATAGTTTAGTAGAAAAATAGGCTCTCAGGCCTAAAAATTTGTGTCAGACGGCGGGAATCTTTTTAGATTCTCGCAAAGGAATCCCTTGAGAATACTAGATTCTCGCAAATATTTCATGATTAAGAATGATCGATCTGGAGTCTCCTAGCAAGTTTTGTGAGAATCTTTTTTTTTTCTTGCATGTGTAGTGTAAAAAATAAATAAAAACAAACACACTGTATGTCATAGTTTCATCATTAAAAGTTTTGCTTGCCCGAAAAAATATGTGTGTGTGATGTATGTTTACGTAATCATTCAAATGGTATCAATTGTGTTCAATATCAATCTATGCATATGGAGGCAATCAAAATTTCACGAGGTATCCCAAAATGTATCCCTCATATGTGAATGCACACAATTTTTTTATAAACCTAATGAAAAATGTTTGAAAATAAAAAGTGAAAGTAAACAAAA
>JZLH01S0063672.1:15759-40845 GCA_001188425.1 Eucidaris tribuloides | reverse complement strand
CTCTGGATTGTTTCCATGGGGTACTTAATTGCAATGGCATAGTGAAAATTAGAATTTTGTGTAATGGTGGCAATTAATTTGCATACCATGCTTAGTAAAATCACATGTATTTATCTAGAAATAAGCTTATCGTGTTCCCTGTCTCTAAGAGCATGTATTTTCACAGTCTATTTCTTTAATCTGCAAATTTAGGTGCAAAATTGGGTAAAAATCTGAATTTTATTGTACAAGAAAAGCTAATTTGCATATTATGCAAATTAGATTACTTTCCCATGCTGGGGTTTTGGGGGATTTTTAGTATGGTGCTTAGTGGACCTTACTAAATTGAACTGCAGCAAAATCAATTCTTTTGCAATTTGTGGTGGGTACAAGGTCTATTTTGACTGGACTAATAAGCCTCATTAGGATTATCAGAGTTCAAAACATCATCCCAAGCTTCGTCTTGTAGGTTAGCTTTGAAGCGCGCTATCCGCTGAGAATTTATTAGCCTGTATGGGTTTGAAGTAGATTTCGCTTGACAGTTAAGAGGAGCATCTAACGACGTAACGTGGAACACAGGCAAGTGGTCAGTGATATCACAGTATATTATACCACTAGTTGATGTCATGTCATCTCGATTTGTTATGATGTTATCTAACAAAGAGGCAGACGTTCGTGTTATACGAGTGGGTCTGTTGATCAGGGGAATGAAGGTATTACTAAACATTGCGTTAACAAAGAGTTGGGATATGTTCCTGTTTTCAATTTGAAGGATATCGATGTTAAAATCTCCTAAAATAAAAATAGTTTTATTTTCTCTAGACAATTCAGTCAGCATATTGTCAAATGCTTCTACAAACTTGTCAGACTTTGCATCAGGTGGTATATAAATAACGCCAACAATTATATTTCGACCATTTTCATTACTGATCTCAACAAAAAGATCGTCACAGAGTTCATCATTCAAGGTAATATTGTCACGTCGAGTGCGTTTAAGTACATCCCGAAAATACAATGAGACACCTCCTCTCCGTTTGTGTAATCTATTTTTACATATTGATGAGTATCCAGGAATGTGCGGCACAACACTGCTTTGGTTTAACCATGTTTCAGAAAAACATACCACGTCAAATTTAAATTCCAAAATGTCTAAATAAATTACTAACAGATTCGAAGTTTCTTAATAAACTTCTGCAATTGAAATGAATGCTTGAAAATTTGGCAGCAATGGTGCCATTGTTGATTTTTTCTTTAAAGCGATTTGCATCAAAGTACTGCGACTCATTCAAGTTGTCCATAAAAAAGTTTCTGTCAGGATCGAGATCATCATTAACTAAAATATTTTCAGATTGATGGGAAACGTGAAAACGCCGGTCGGCTAGACGATCAGGAACATTTTGATGAAAAGATGGATTAACAAAAATTTCATTAAATTCCACTGAATCAATTTGGTTAAATGGCAGAACTTGCCCAAAACATGTATAACACAAAGAAAAAAATTCGTTCCATTCAGATGAAAGTACATATTCGTTACACATATGGCAAAAGACGTTTTGATCATGCAATAATTCATCAGCCATCATTGTGCTGCTGTTCGAAGAAGTCGGTAAAAGGGTGGCATACTTGATTCTATATATTGGCTAGCAATTAGGCCTACAGACACAAACTCTTCTCTTCTGACGGGTAAGCCATTGTTACAATAACAATCTACAATCGCCACACCTTGTACACAACAGAAAAAACAAGATTTATGTATTACTTAAAATAGGGATCAAAATATACATTCTGGAAAGTGAAAACAAAAGCGCTGGTTGTAGATTTGGACAGAACGACAATAATGTAAGTAGCGGACGAATAAAAACAGGTGGACCCCCCCCCCCCACCTTATCCTGAAAAGACGGATACCTCCGTTCACGCCCTTCAAACAACCCTTGCAGGCGGCATTTTTAATTTTGCCACTCGCCGAATTGACCATGATTGACCATAAAAAGGGCATTTAGCATCTCCTGTTAATGCCCTCATGTGGTAGCAAAATTATGCCATGCTACTGTTTGCCCCACCCCCCCCCCAATTTTAATTGAAGGCAAATAATGCCTTTTTTTTCCTAGGTTGAATGTGCCTTATCTTCGTTTGACCCATACTGAGTGCAGTGAAACCTTTATACGCACATTCGTCACTGGAGGTGATTTTCTTTTATTTTTGTTATTGTTTATTCTATGTATTTTTGGCTCTGACTGTCTGATGGGGCACATAATAGAGAAAGAAAATACTTTGTTCAAGGAAGTGGCACATTATGTACCTAGAAGGGGCATTTGGCCTCTCATCTTATAGAGCCGTCTGCGGTTGCAAAAATTGGGCTCTCTCCAAATTTTCTTTCGTGATTACATGACCCTATTTTATATACTCTTCAAGCGATAAAAAAGTGTTTTTCGTGAGGTAACTTTCCTACGGTCACCTTTTCTTCTCTTCAACAAAGGAAATCACCTCGTAAGGAGAAGAATGCCCCGTTTTCTTCACCAGAACTTCAAGTATTCGCAATGTGCATCATGACTTTGTAATTTATAACGAAACTAGTTTATCATCTCTGCCCTCACTAACGTATTTGCTCATTGATTCTTATAGATTCGTTTGATGTTCTTCATCTTTTTAACACACTGCAAAAATTCCGAGTTGTAATTAGCGCCAGAACAGACCACAAAGCGAGTTTTACAACTTAAAATTTCAATTTTTTCCAAAACCGCTCGATCGCGAGGTAGATATATGTATATTTCATGTTTTAATGATCAGAAATCCCCTTCAAAAAGGTTTTGCTCAAGTTACATTACCATGAAGAAACTGCTATTTCAAGCAGAAAAGTTTGATCTAGACAGATGTTCTTATTTTTTTTTAATACTACAAAAAAATCAGTGCTGTTATTAGCGCCAGAATAGACCACAAAGCGAGTTTTACATCTGAAAATTTCCATTTTTCCAAAACCGCTCGCTCGCTACGCTCGCTCGCGGGGTAGATACATGTATATTTCATGTTTAAATGATCAAGGTTTTGCTCAAGTTATATTACTATGACGAAACAGCTACTTCAAGCAGAAAAGTTTGATCTGGACAGATGTTCTTTATCTTTTTTAAAATACTACACAAAAATCAGTGCTGTAATAAGCGCCAGAATAGACCACATTGCGAGTTTTACAACTTAACATTTCTAAATTTTCTCAAACCGTTTATGTGTAGGCCTATAGATTTCATGTTTCAAATCGGAACCCATTTAAAAAAGGTTGGGTTCGAGTTAGATTGCCGCTAAAACAGCATCTTCAAGCAAACACCTTATCTGCTTGCGCCAAATGCCCCTTTTGACATTAAGTGCCCTTTTTTGGCTTTGTCCCCCCAAACGAAAATATGTTCCGCCGCCCCTGAATAGCAGCGTCTTATTTACCCAGAGTAGCCATTTTAGTCAGACTGCTCTTCCAGCGGGCCCTGCCTAACAAAATGTTAGTGTTACCCTTCTCTCTTCTAGAATGCCGAGCGCCTGGCTAGAAAGCAGAAGGTACGATTTTTAAAAGTCTTTGGCACGACCCGACCGAGGATCGAACCCGCGTCCTTCCGATCGTGAGGCGAACGCTCTAAATACTATTTCATCACACCGGTATTTCCTAACATATACCACAGTGCTGTTAATTATCAGCTCCCTTGGGCATGTTGGGGTTAAATGCAATATGCCTGCAGTAAGTGTGTTGGTGTTTATAAAACACCCAAAATATTGATATTAAAAAACACTTCTGATATCCATATTTGGCAACACCACATGCGTTAACTCAATCACCGAGAGGGTGTGAACTAGTCTCTAAATACAAGCAAATATCAATGAATATGGACTGCTGTTGTGGCATAGTGTAAATAATGCGGGAAGAAAAGAAATCTTGTATTTTACCACACCGAGATGGCGGTTCCTGTTGCATTAGGGCCCCATTATTATTTTGAAGTCAAAAGATAGTGTTGTCGCATTCACTGATGACAGCGGGCCTTTAATATTAACAATCTAGTATATCAGAAAGAGCAGATTCTGCTCTTTCTGATGAGGTATAACTTAGATAACCCTAACACTTTATTAACCCTTTGGATGCTATAATGTAAAATATAGTCGAACATCTAGGGGTCCCCCCCCCGGAGATTTTTCATTAATTAATTTTAAAAAGACATTCACAATCTGTAATAGGTATGATATGAACTTCGGGCGTATAGCTTTCAAATAAAAAAAAATCCCCAAAACTAAACTTGGGCTTTAATCTTAACTTTCAAGATGCGTTAATTGTATTTTAGTACATTACGTTGCATTGGGTGTTATACACTTCCTCAAACACAAAGAGTATCATCTTAACACCAAGGGGTGTGAAAATTAATATCATATCTGGTATCAGTATTAACCGAAAACTTTGGTGTTGAGTTCAAAACTCTGCTTGTTTTTTTAGCATATATAATATGGTTTAAAGAGAATACACAGTACTGGTTGATGATGGGAAATCTTTCATTAAAATTTCACATTTCATTAGTTTCCAGGTGAGAGTAAATTACATTTGCATTATAATGTGGGACTAATTCACTTCATATGCAATTAAAAGTTGAAGGATTGGCAGTTTGAATACCGGACTGAGTCAACTCAGTTACTGCAGTGTGAATGGCATAGTCCCACATATTGATTTGTGTGTTAGTACTTTGTCAGCAGTGGGGAATTGTGTAGCAGATTTGACAAAAACGAAGTGTTCTATAGTTTTCAATGACTCTCTCCGTACTATAGGGACATTTTGAGAATACTATCTGTTTACAGAAGGTTTGAGAGCAGCTGATATCAAAATGATGTTGTTCTGCAAGTAATCAACCAGTACTGTGTATTCTCTTTAAACTATTCGTTTTTAAGGCAGTTTTGGCCTTCTTCCAGTCCATTCATGTCCATGCCAAGTGGTTATCTGGTCACAACTATATTTTCACGCGTCTGACAAATGATTAGTACCCTCTAGGCCATATTCTATAGCCACTCATATATCATTATACACTAAAAAAATAAAGCAATTTATTAGTGTTAAATTTAACACGCATGGGCTCGCCGATGTTTGATTTACACATTCCTTTAACCGTACACGTAATTTTATCACTGGCAAACTATATTTACTCTTTACACGTTGAATTTATTCGGAAGGGATAATCTGATAATAGTGACAGTTATTTTGTCATATTTTCTTTTAATTTTGCTTTCCTTATTGCAGTATTGAAAATGGTAATTTTTCTACAGATGTTACTAAGGGACATTTGCTATGCATTAGTGTCTCCTGTACAAAGGTGAAGGAGAATAATCATTATTACAATTGTTCAATTTGATTGCGCGCTTGTGCACGGATGCAACATTAGCGTGCAAAGGATGAAAACCTAACAATAATATTCAACACCAACAGTTATATTACATGGTATTTGGTTTCTTCCCTGGGAACACAATGGGTATTCGTCACGATTTGTAATTCATACCTCTTTGCATTAAAAAAAGTGTGGGCAATTCACATTGGATGTTATTTTAGATTGTGATATGTGAGTGGACAGACAGTTTCAATGTATACAAGGTCATATATTTGCCTTTAAGTAAACATCAATGTTATTTGGTTTCTATTTAGCAAATAATCCATTCCGCACAGACAACCTGCTATACCAATGCCGTTTATTTTTTATCTTTCTCTGTCTTTCATTGAAATGTTGTTGATAAAGTTGGAAAACTCACAAATTGTACTGAATCACGCTTATTTGAATGCGTTGTGGAAATAGTTGAATGCGTTCTCCCTGACCCTGCGGCAATGATCTAACGACGTATAGAATATTGAGATGAGGGCGAACGAATTCCGGGTGACAGTGCACGTCGTTAAATACAGGGTCAATGATTTACACGAATGACGTCTAATTCCCCAAATATGTGCACAGAAGCGTTAAGACAATCCACGGTATTTTTTTAACACTCCGCACTTTCGTTCCAAAAATAAATAAATAAATAAATCAGCTGACAACCGCAATAGTGGAAAAGTAGAATTATTAATATCATAAAGTACACAAAATCAAATGACAATTTTGTCAACAGATTTTACACTAAATATAACAAACTATTTATAATATCTTTTAGTCCATTTCTGGAGGCATATGACAATTTTTTTGACCCGTCACCACAATACCCTAATCAAATTAAACAACCCAATGGAAAGGAAAGTGCCAAATATCGTAATTATGATAAAGCGTTAAAGTAAGGTGTCCTCTAAGTCAAAATTTTATGACCGTCGCATGTTGCAAAAGTTTGGATGTTTACTATTTTTTTTTTACCCAAAGTATTTACTTTCTATAATGTTTCATAAGATGTGTGACTTTATCAGGGTATCTTAGTGACAAGTCGCAGTTTAAAAATAAAACCCGGTTTGGTTACCAAAATTTTTATCAAATTGCCTATTTGATAAACCACAATGTCCACAAAATTTTATCTACTGCATTAAATTGTAGGAATATGAAATTTTCATTACTAGGGTCCGTGCACTTAATTTAAGACTTGGATAATCTCCTGCATAGGTGCAATTTTTAAACAGAATACTTACAATTTAATTTTATATTCAAACATGATATGTGTTATGTCGGAAATCTGAAATGTTCATTTTAGAGAATATTTCATTTATGACCAAATGTAATTTTACACTCCATATTATTTCATGACTCGCGAAAGATAACGATTCCAAAGAAAATTGTGTAAATACACTGGTGTGTAAATCACATCAGTTCAGTTGGAAGTTACAAGATTACTATTTTATCTACAACCTTTTTACACACCATTCACATGTAAACAGTAATAACTGTTTGGAATTGACACTACACCCGAAATCTTGGTAGTGTTCAAGAACTAATGTGCAACACGCTCGGTATTAGAACCATAGGCTAACAATGACCGCAGTTTAAAACATTGTGAGTTACATAATCCACTATGCTGTAAGTGTCTTAAAGCCGAAAAATCAAGCCCTGAAAAAAAATTGTTTTCCAAAGTGATGATTTAGTGTTTTAACAGTGAAATCTACAAGCGCTATAATTGACCCGATGCACCTGCCCATTTCCTCTCATAGACTTAACAAAATGTGCACATCTAGGCTATACATGTATTTTCCTCCACCGGAGTGCAAATTGTGTAGTCATGCATATCTTGCCATTGGTGGCATAATTTTTCAAACTATTGTATTCTGGGGTGTTTATTTGTCCATTTAAGCACTACTATGTAGTTCATTTATCCAAGATTAACATTTTTTTTCAATTGAACCTCCACAATGTTAGCCGATTACTATTACTTCTGAAGTGAAAGTCGCGAAGGATTAATATCGAAGTTTTAGAAAAGGACTCGAGTTACGTATTTTTATGCTATTAAAACTTGTTTACATAATTGTACCCTTTTACGACCTCCACACTGCGGGACGGACGGTTATTTAATTCAAATATCACAGCAGGTTACATGTACTAATTCAGACTGTTATAAAAGTTGACCACGTAAGGTTTCTAATCTAACGGTCTACAGGTCTATATGTTTGTTTAGCCTGGCAACGCACGATATAACGGACTGTCGCCAAATATCTTTTAATTGATGAACACGACAAAACCGGAATATTTCATTTACACTATAGTAACAATTCATTTACATTTTTTTCCAAAATTGATCTCAGAGTTGGCAACGGAAGATATCATGAAATTAAAAAAAAATCTGTCGAAATAAAATATTACATGAAATATAACAAACAACAAGCAAGTAGACCACTTAATCTACTTCTACTTTTTATACATTCACACAAATTTTTCCACTCTGGAATCAGAGGTAGATTTCCCCATGTCCATTGTTATCTCGGCATCTTTAATATATACAGTTTTTCCCATATAAGGAACTACCGTATATTTGTTTTTGCCAGTACGTGATAAATATCTGTCTAAATCTACCTAATGCAAAAATTCCACTCAATGTTTTGCTGAATAAAATGGAAAATAAACCCAACAAATCAAATCAAGTTACTAATTTTCAAGATACTGTACTAGTTTCTGTTTGTTTTTCAAGGTGTAGCGATTTAGATCCAACTACTGAAATTAAAGATTGTATACAAGCAAGTAAAAAGGGGTCTCAAATAAATGGCTACAGCCCGATAGTCCGCGGGTCCGATAGTCCGCGTGATGTATAGACAGATATTAGTGACAATCAAAATATTTTTTTTTGTCACCGTTGTATGAAAATTCTACGAAATTTGAAATCAAATATGCCCGTTTCGAATACGGGGCCGTTTTATCGGATCATGTATTTGTGAAGTAGTGCGAACAGAAGTAAGAAAAAAACTGGATTCGGTACTATGATTGTAGGTAAAAATTTTGATAAAGTTGTGTTCGTTTATCAGTATTACTAACTCCAACATTTGTAACCACATAATATTGATGCACAGGGATCGGCAAGGCGTAGCTGGGGGGGGCGTGCACTGGGCTGCACGCACACCCGCGAGCAAGAGTTCCGCCGCTGCAAGAAAAACGGAAATTGCACCCACTTCTGCTTCAAACGGCGTGATTTACTCAACTATTAGTTCCAACCTCCCAAGAGCACTCCATTGCACTTAGTTCCACTCCCCAAAGTGCACCTCCCCGTGCCCAACGGCAGCCTAACCCTGATGCGGCCCAGTGTTCATATGAAATACCCGACTGCCGTAAGCGCAAGTCTGCCACCGCCCCCGTCCCCCGTCCAACACGAAGAAGGATACTAGCCAAAAGCCTACAGAAAGCAAGTTATGTAAGTATAGGCCTATAGAAAAAGCGATTCAGTATCGACATTTCTTACAAAAATTGTGTCAGCAAGCAAATGCAAAAAACTGAACGGAATCAGTTAATATTCAATGCAAAATGCATGTGTCCATCGTTTATTCTTCTGAAGTTCATTCACGAGACCAATAATGCTTAGTTTGCATCGTATTTCTAATTTACATGATAATGTGGGTAAATATTTTCACAGAGATATGCTTGATGAACATGTAACATAAATCATAGTTTTTCTACGCCCTTTGTTTCAGGAATTTTGTGGATGTTTTTTAATAAAAAGTTGAGTAAGTTTAAAAGAAAAAAATATCTGCATAAAATCAATCATTGGCGTTAGTTGATTTTTTTTCATTACCATTAAAAAGAAAATTGATTATACAAAGAAGGCGGATTGAGGAGCGACGGGAGAGTGTATTGCCTCGCGATACGTGTGTACGGTGGTCGTGTGAGCCGACGAATGAAGAACGCGCCCCGACCCCACACACACACACACGAGGTGAATCCAACACGAGCAGGCTGTCGATCTAAGCAGATACCCTATAATGAGCGGAAGCCGATATTACCCACCATATTAGAGGTTCTTGAAGGGAACGGAAGCTACAAATAACTCCTTTTCCAGGCTTGATCATAAAATATTCGGGATCCATACTTCGAGATTATGGCCGCAAAAAACGGTGAAACTACAACTAAAGAAAAAAAAAAACGTCGGAGAAAAATGCTTAAATACCCATTTACCATAAACTTGCTTTTTCCGTAGAAATAGGAACGAGCATAGCGTGGGATGGAGGGGAGGGCGGGGACTGAATGTGGTGAATAATGTGGTTTAAAGCTGACTCTGCGTCATCGGCCCGAGACTAATAAAGATGCGCTTGGCTAGTTTCAGGGCGAGTTGCCCAGAGGCTATTTATCTAGAAGTCATATCAATTTTACCTAGAACCCCGCCGGACATCGCACCCGGACTATCGACCGCGACTATTGGACCGCGCGACCTAACGGACGCGGACTACGGACCGCCGCGACTATGGCACCCGCGGGACATATCGGATGTCCCCAATAGGCTGTCATAAGCTAAACAGTAGTAAGACAGAGTTCTTCCACATTTTTTTTTCATATTTTCGAGAACCCAAATTAATTCAGACCTTCCACCTAGATGGAACATTAATAAATGCGATCAGTTCTTGTAGAAATGTAGGAGTAATTTCTTATTGTCGGCTGACATTTGAGAATTATACGTCTCATTATCTCATAAATGTCGCGCTGCTTCGTACGCCTTGTATAGAATTGAAAGAATTTGTGATTATTAGGATAGACCCATTACTGAAAAGTTAGTCCATGTATTTGTTTTATGTCACATTGATTTCTACAACAGCCTTATTTTTGATTTACCACAGCGACAAACCAGATGACTATCTACAATTCAAAATTCAGCAGCAAGATTGGTGAGGCAAACTGGTAAACATGAAGCAATCTCCCCTGTCTTACGTAGTTTACATTGGCTTCCTTAACATTTGGCTTCTCAACATACGTCAATATGTTAGGCAACAATAACACTACCAAGACAATGGGAATTTCCAGAATTAATCAAAGAAACCCTCAGTGTTTCCTTTAAAAAAAATCTAGGATTTGGCTTGTTTTGGACATTAAATTCTTAAAGGTAGAGAATCTCAATTGCACACATCCCTGCAGACCAAGAAAAGATAATTCATGCCCTTAGGCTATGGATAAAGGACATGTCTGTGAAATCTGGGGATCAGTGATTTCCTAGAATTTGAAAAATGTGAAAGAAAAACAATGACCGTTTAGTGTACGTTCTATGGTAGGAGTTTTTGCCTCGCGAGACAAAAATTCAAATCAGACTCTAACGGTCACTATAATTCCACTGAGACTGAGTTTCTAGCTCCTATACTTTTTCTAAAGGTTCTTAGATGGTATTTTCTCCTATAGGGCAGTGTATTTACACAATGTTAATTTTTAGGCATGCAAAAGAGCTGCTTGGCCTTTAGGCACAACACCCTGATAAAGTCGCACATCTTCAGAAACTTTAAAATAAAAGAAAAACAATTTGGGTGAAAAATATAATTATTAAAACTTTTTGCAACATCTTAAAGTCATAACACTTTTGATTTTTGATGACGCGTCACTTTCACAAAAAAAAATTGGAGCACGGCCTAATTTCAAAAATATTTATGGTTTATATTTTCAAAAACTCTACAATGTATGAATCCCAATGTAAACTCTGCTTTCTTATCTTTAAAAAAAAACCGTGAACCAAATTGAGGAAAAATCGGTGTGCAAATCGAGAGCACAACCTTAAATGCATAATATGATTCAGTTTTGGTTGTTTTTTCGAAGTCAGTAGTTATAAAAATTGAAATATGACTTTCTCCTTGTCCACTTTTTTCTTTTGCTTTCATTTTGTGTGATGTGTGATTGAATTGTATCTACCATAATAAAGGGGAAGACCTGAGGCAAAGGACAAGGATGCAGGATAAACAGTTCGACGTGTAAGAGATGCACATGCTGCTAATTTGTTTGGAAGTGGCCCAAAAGGGACAAAATTACAACTGAGCATGTGAGAGGGACAGCACATGTAAAACGGTTCGGGTACAAGGCGAGTGGGGGACTAGATTTGGAGTACATAGGAAAACATGATTTTGGCAATGGTGCCACCACGAAAAAGAAGAGGGGTAGAACCAAAAGGGAGGTTTATGGGCATGATTACAAAACATCGGTATCTGAGGTATCAAGCAACATCATTATTCAGAATTGGACTTTGGCTCTTTACTAGTTCAGGATAACGACAGATATTGGCTCTGTCCAGCTGTCTAAGAACAAATATGGCTCCCAGTGGCTTGCGACCGCCACGCGCCTCGCTGGGCTCCCTGCCGTGAACTTCCTGCACGAGATATGACTATATGCCATGCTTTGAAAAGTTACGAAACTTATATGACTGTCAGGTTTCGTACTAGTTTTGAGGACCGTTTTTCGTCTGATCATTGCCGAATTTCATGAAACTTCCTTCGAGGACCAGGTGATTCACAAACAAGGATACATGTAACTCATATACATGATTTTGTACCATATAAGTTATTTTTGTTTTCCTCCCGTAGCTATGCACTGTTACCATTGCAAATCCATGATTACACTTACAGACGTTGTGCGAATTGCTCATCTAAATGTTTAATTCCTGTCCAGATTTAAGGAGGTAACAACAGTTAATAGGTGGCCTCGTATACCGACTACATCACCAAAATTACAGGTTATAATGCGTATTGAATCAAATATATCACGGCCTACCTTGTATATCATGCATTATCTGCGATACACTGAACGTATTCCACTTGTTCCCTGTTCGTAGCGTTAACCATGAAATGAAGTTGATGACCGCATTTTCATCGCATATGCGCATACCCATTTTTATTTACTACACGCCCTGGTGAGTTTATATACTTGCGGTATTGAACCCCTTTTGTATAACCACGAAATGCACCATTCGTCTCTGATATTAAGACAGGTCGAATTCCACCGCAACACCAACTAAATCATAATCCCCTCTGGTTTGGATTTTGTTCGGTGAATAGCTTGATATTTCACAATTGCATGACAGCTATATTTGTAGTTGGAAAAAATGGTAAAAAAATACAGTAGCGAATTTTCCTCATTCCCCCATTCCATTTTCGATGGGCACGTAGAAATGCGTTTCTGTTTTCAATAAAATCAGTATAATACACATCTTTAATCGGTTGATATAGAACTCTCCAGCATATTGAAAATATGATTTCATCAAAAAGTTATGGTATTTTGAAAAGGGGGAACTTATTATTTTTTTTGTAGTGTTTATTTCCACCACACAAACCTATCAATATTTTATTCTGGTTGTTATGGGTGAGCTATACGCCAAATAATATGGCACTACATGTGATTTAAGTTTGTTATCATTAATAGCAAAATGCTTACTTTCTCTCTTTACTAACTTCATTGAAAACCTTATTTGAAGATTATAGTTGCAAAAGGTGCTAAAATTCATATTTTATCAAAACTGAGTTATTAACATCAGTGCATATTCCACCTACTTATCTGTGTATATCTTTAGTGTAAAATTCGAAACCAAATTGCAGAAGTAAGGAGGACATTAGGTGTTACCCTTTTTTGTAAAGGCGCGTATAATAACTCGTGCAAGGAAATTTATGTTACTCCGAAGTTACTGAAGTGAATTTAACTCCTTTGCTATTAAATTCTTCATTTGTTTTCAAAATGTGGAATCAAAAATTGACCCACTTTGAACGCTGCCGTGAACAAATACATTTGATGTTAACTGTTTTTGGTCAAAAAATAAAAGTAAATGGTTCAATGAAAAAGCGACCTTTGTGTTTTACAGCCCATGACACTGGTTGTGACAGATAACACTTTTTTGCATAGTATGGGAGATAGTCAGTTTCATTTTGTCGTTTTATGTAGCTGTTAGTGAAGCCCTTGTGAACAAATGGCTTGTACATAAGTCTATTGCATTGTATACTCACGGACGATTCTAATTAGTCTAACAATAAACGATAGACTTATACTGCCTAATGCCCCTTTGAAATAAAGTACACATTTTCGACCAGTGTGAATGAAGAACAGAACTATTCTTTGTAGACCATTTCGTCAAGAAAATGTGTAATTATGGATTTGAATTCCTGTCAAGTTCAACTAAGTAAAATTTTGTCGTATCCCATTAAACAAAGATACAGTAACAAAGTACAGCAACAAGTCAAGGGATTAAGCAATTGAGAGGTTTAACAGTTGGACATACTCATACAATTTCAATTTTGACTTCGGCGAAGAATGAGTTTTAAAATTTACGTGAATCATAGAATAACGCCGCATTTTATTCCCACTCCTTAAAGGGAGAAGGAGCCAGCAACTAACAGGCATAAGTTAAAACAAAATATGACATTGTGAGTATCTGGACATGTCGTGGCTGAGCGGTATATCGCTCGTCTCCCAATCCAAGGGTAGTGGGTTCAAGCTCAGCTATTGCCCGGCACGAATGTCCTTCAGCAAGGCATTTTTATCCACATGCTGCTCTCTACCCAGGTGTATAAATGGGTACCCGGTAGGATAGGAATGTTTATGTTGAATGATTAGCATGTGCGCGCCTGTAAAATGGCGACTGGCTGGAATGCTCTCCAGGGAGTGGAGAGTGAGCACTATAAGTGCTGGATTGAATTAATGTATTCAGTGACCGGGGTAATAATAATGTGTAAGCGCTATGATACTTTGTGGATAGCGCACTATAAGAACCCATTATTATTATTATTATTGCGAGAATTATGGTACATGGTGATGAAGACAGCCAAAATAAAGGGTACTGTGTGACACTCACCCTAAACAAGGCCCTATAAATTACTTAATTTGTGTTTAATTTACGTCTTTGCAAGTTTTATCCCGGGATAAAACTTGCAGAAATAGCTATAGGGCAGGAGCTTATGGATTCAAACAGTGCATACATTGCCACGGCGCGACTAGCGCACGTCAGGTGGCATGCATCGGTCATGCATGGTCAGCTCCAGACAAGTCCATGTGCGATCTGATTGGTTGGCAAGAACTATTTGTTTCTTCACTTATGCCTGTTAGTTGCTGGCTCCTTCTCCCTTTAAGGAGTATATGGACCCTTACTTTTAGAGCTGAATTTCAGAGCTTTCCAGAGTGTTCCACTTTCCTAACATTTATACTTATTTATATCTATTTAGCTCCAAATGGAGTGGCCCCTATTCACACTCTTTAAAGATATAGACTAACATTACACCAACTCTTGAAGCTCTTCACTGGTTACCTGTCGACATGCACATTGCCTATAAGATCCTCCTCCTCACCTTTAAGTCAATAAATGGCCTCTCCCCAGCTTACCTCTCTGACCAACTACATCACTATATTCCGTCACGGACCTTGCGTTCTTCAACTCAAGCCCTCCTGCAGCTTCCTTATCGCATTCCCTCCAAATCTTATGGTCAACGATCCTTTTCTTTCGCCGCCCCTTTTCTATGGAACAACTTACCCCTTCACATACGCAATGCTGGAACAGTGAACATTTTCAAAACTTTGTTAAAAACTCATTTATTTCAGCTTGCCTACCTATAATGTTCACATTTACATTTTGTACATTATCTGTTTTCGTGTTATCTTGTTATTTGTTACTTTGAATTCGCCTGTATAATTATGTATTGCTTTTTGAGTATCTCTTTCAGCGCATAGAGGCTTTAGCAATTTGCGCTATATAAATATCTTGTATTATTATTATTATTCTGGAGCTTCAATTTAAATATAAAAATGTCAAACTGGGATATCTGAGTACATAGTAGTGTTTAAATTGACAAACAAACACCCCAGAATGCACAAGTTTGGACAGTTATGCTGCCACTGGTAAGGTATTCATAAATTAACAATTTACACTACGGAGGAGTATAAAATAGCCAAAAAGGTAAAGGTAAAGGTGAGGGTTTGTCGTCTTGTACCACTGTAGAACAATACTCACACGACGTCACACAAGACCTGCTCAAATTAAGATAATTGGAGGAAGGGGAATCTTGGTCAATCTGACTTCTCGTAGTTTTTCCAAATTTATTTAAAGCACTAAATAATCATTTTGAAATGCATTTTTTTAGGGCTTCATTTTCAGACCTTATGAACGACACTTAGAGAATGGAAGATTATGTAGCCATAGGCGTACGCAGGATTTTGCAAAGGGGGGTGTTTAACACCTAAAACACCCCCCTTTTGCCAAAGGGGGGTGTTTGAACACCCCAAACACCCCCCCCCCCCCTGCGTACGCGTATGTATGTAGCTCACCCTTTTTTTTTACTGTGGTCATTGTTAGCTTGTGGTTTTAAGGAGTCGAAATTAACTCCGTGACATTAAGAGAGTATATAGTTACCTGATATTTAAATACTATTAAACATACACTCCTGCTCATAATTGTGGAATATTTGGTTGATACTTAAGTTCTTTCTCATATATCGTCCAAAATTTTCAAGACAAGCGTTTATTTCACAAGAACGCAGTATGTGAAGCAATTTTTGAATACCATGAGATCACTGAAGTAAAAACTAAAATACGTTTGAGCGCAATAACAATTATATATTTATTTTTGTTAATCCACAAAAATCTTGAAAAAGTATTAGTAAAAGTAATTAAAAAAAACAACACAGAAAACTGATGAATTTTGATCTAAAGTCATTTGTCATTAAATTAAGATCAGTATAGTGTCTGTTACAAATCTAATAACGCGCGTAACCACCACGTGACTCAACAACAACAGCAACACGCCATTTATAAACACAGGTTTTAGTGTCGAGTCGGACGCTACAAAATGCTCAAAATTCCTGAAATACTTAGATTAAAATTGTTTCACGTGGGTGAAAAATATTAATCCCAGACGTGTCGTTCACGGAAAAATGGCAACTTCTAAAACGTTTTTTAATTATTCCATAATTATGAGCATGAGTGTACATGAAGCCTGAAATTGTACCTCTGTTTGAGTTTGAATTGTCCGTTAGCCCACCTCATCTCTCTACGGTTCATTTACATGTGTGTTATGCTCCGAATACGCGAACACTGACGGGTCTAATATGTCATTCATTTGACACTTTAGTATCGATATGCACTGATGAAAGGCAGATGTTTGTTTGCTTTTTGTTTACTCTGTGTCAATGGCGGCATTCTTTTATTTTTTCCTCTAAATTTGCAAGTGCCGTGAACAATGCAAATCTCTCTGTTTCTGATTACACGTCATAGTTTATTTTGTCGTTTTGGTTGCATTTATGCTAGAATAAATGATGGAAGTTTAGATGTGAAATTGTTTGAACTTGTGAAGAGTAGTTTGTTGCTGATAATGGCAATTCATCCCACAGCAACGAGAACAAATCAATCAATCAATCAACATCAAAATAAATCAAGATTGGAAAAGTAATTTGTAATTATTGTTTTACCTTTAACTTCGTAAAAGATTTGTTTCACAATTGTTTTTTGGCATAGAACATAATTTTTTTGGTACCGTATGATCTCCGAGCAATTGATTGAGTGTGTACAAAAAAAAAATCTGCTGTGTAACAAAGAGGCCACTTATAGGTTGGATAAAGTTTTATTAATTAACTTAAATTTAAAGTGATAGGCTAACATTGTGGAGCTTCAATTTCAACAAAAATGTCAAACTTTGATATCTGAGGTACATAGTAGTGTTCAAATGGACAAATAAACACCCTAGAATTTAAAAGTTTGGAAAGTTATGCTGCCAATGGCAAGGTATGCATGAATAAACAATTTCTACACTGGTGGATGATATAATAGCATAGATCTGCACACAGTAAGTCTATAGGGGAAAATGGGCAGGTGAATCCGGTCAATTTGAATGCTTGTAGATTTTCACTTTTTTTTAAGTACTAAATCATCATTTTGAAATACAATATTTTCAGGGTTTGATTTTTAGACCTTATCAAAGACACTTGGAGCATGGAAGATTATATGGCTCGCATTTTTTTTTTAACTGTGGTGTTTGTTAGCCGTTGGACTTAATTTGATAATTTCATATTATCAACGTTACAATAGATGGTGAATTTTAAAGGCAATCTTTTTATTCTTGCATTATCCGATCCATTCCTCTAATCTGTTATGTTGTCAATCGATTAATAACGTCTTTGTCCTCTCCATCCTTTTGGGCCGGTCTCATCCTCAATAGTTGCTAGCGTCAAACTGTCGCCTGCGCATTTACACTGATTGTATTTGCTCATCTTCCTCTTTCTTACCATCCCCAGGAGCCATTCCTATTTAGGTATACACCGACGGTTTCTCTCACTCAAATATTCGTTTTCCTGTTTTTTTCAGCTAATTCCAAACACGCTCCTCCATAGCATAGTTCAAAAATGTCTTTCCTCACCTTTCTTGATGATCAAACTTTCACAGCCATACAGATCCGATGCTCCAAACCAAAACCTCTGCTAGCAAACTTTCAGGCTCAGACTAAACCAGTGTCTGACAGTCCAAATATAAAAGCATTTCTTATGTAATCGTGATTAATCAATGCATAAACATAACAAACATATGACGAAGGACTTATGTTTGCAGAATCAAAATATATGCCCTACTTTGCCCTTTACATGGTTCATATTTTACATATAAAACGTTCAGTGGGGGAGAAAAAGATTTAAACACACAGACAGAGGTATTTGTTTATTCACACAAAATGCAATCATACCATACACGGTAAAAAGCTTGTTTTAGAGCCTATAGAGAGTGATAGCAAAGATATGTTTAGAAGAGGTATGTTTCAATTTTGACACTTATTGACACGTTTAGAAGTTGAACATGTTTACAAATTCATAGCATGAATGTAGGTCGAAAAGCGTTTACTCCCAAAACATAGTTATTACAATGTATCTATCCAGTATAATGCCAATTAATTGTCAGCAAGCACGCTATTTCTGACATGGGAAAATTACCGTGTCATTTACCTTTGTTACACATTAACAATTGGGTGTTTTCTATAGGCATAGCCCTGATTTTCTGTCACCCCTTTCTAAACCCATCCGAGCGTAAATTGTATCTATTCGTGTTCAGGCATTCACTAAATTCATGTATGGAAGCCGTAAGTAATAAAGGATAGCAATGGGGGAGGAAGGGACAACCATTGGGGAATACGACACATTGTAGACAAATGAAATGTATCAAATACAAATTGTATAGGCCTATATCCCTCTTTACAATACTGCAAAATGGAAATTAATCTGGGGCCCAAATGGGTACTCTAACCCTTCCAAAAAAAATGAACAGTTGACATTTATGAGACTGATCCATAGACAATGCTAGGTCATTGGAAATAAATGTGTTAACATTCTAAAATTTAGAGTTGTTTTGGTGGTTCACCAAATAAAAGGAAAATGCATGAAATAAAATGTAAGGAAAAGGAAGGGAAAGGAAAGGAAAGGAAAGGAAAGGAAAGGAAAGGAAGCAGAATAAAATGAAAATGTAAGATAGGATGTAGCAATTTGGTTGCTGGGGGCGTTAGACAGAAACTAGCCCTTTTAAATTGTATGCATCACCCTCCAAATTAGAATTACGCCTACTTTTTTTTTAAATCGCATGTTACTGACTCAGCTCGTTTATACACATTACGTTGGCTCAATGTTTCTTTATTTCAAGAAAAATATCAGTTTTGCGGTCAATTCAGTGAAGATCAAATTTGGAATTGAGACATACGAAAATAATAATCTCTCTCGCCAACCGCAAATAGTCCGCCGCAGTTCACTGTGGGAAAACCGGCGCACCTTCAGCGCACAAAGGGTAAAGTGATGGTGAGTATGCCTGGTGGTGTGATAAGGAGTTGGAGGGGCCGGAGGGACAATGACCCGTAACAATTATATTTGTGTCCTCTCTTTATTATAGTGCAAGTTTGAACTCGTCAAAATTGTAAATCCAATGTGCATTGGGTTATGACAGGGAACGTTTACCAGGAATAAAAAAGGGGGTCCCCCTTCTACATTCCTTTTATTAAATTCAGTATACCGTCGCTCTTTTGTCTGACTGGATGACTGAGCAAATTTTGAAATCCGAAAACTCGGTCGAGTGACAAAGTATGCAAAACAACTTTCCGAACGTCGCACACGTAAAGTGTAGTTTATAATTATTATAGCTTGCCAAATCCGGTTGTCAGAAAATAAGTGTATGTCCTTTAACAGCGATGGTTGTTGGCAATCGGGTCTTTTACTGAGAATTAGCTGCTGAATTTTAAATTATGCGAGCAATATTCTTATCCACCATTATTGCAAATAATCGAAATTTGGTAGGTCATTAGAAGCATGAAATAGCTGTCGTGCGGTGTTCCTTACTGATAGATTAATATTAGTTTTTTCCTCAAGTCAACAAATTCCAGTCAAATCTTTCCAGTCTGGATACACACTCTAGCAGCTAGTATGCCTCAAAATGATTCATATGGTTGTTGAAGCATTTGTTACTTCTCCCAAACGTGTCATTGCCCTTTAAATATGTCTGGTGGTCCTAATGAAGATGTTTTGCTTGATTCATTTTGAGAAACAGTTATTACACATTGCATAAACACCAAACAACACGACAAAACCACGACATCAACTGCTACTAATTATGCTGTAACTACTACTACATCTAATTCTACTATTACAGACGTACTGTTACAACTTCTTCTTCTTCTTCTTCTTCTTCTTCTTCTTCTTCTTCTTCTTCTTCTTCTTCTCTTCTTCTTCTTCTTCTTCTTTGTGTTCTTCTCTATTGAAATAAGTACTATCTCTGCTATCACTACACTGTAAAAAATATTGGTAAAAGTTTACCCAAAATTTACCACACATGGATTAATTATGTGGTCCGACCAAGTATTGGGTAAACTTTACCCAATCCAGAATTGCCCTTTTGTTGGGTAATCTAAATTAACCCATTCATTTTACCAGTAAAATTTACCCATCTGTCTTTTTACCCAAAATTTACCCAACATGAAGATTAATTATGTTTCCGACCAACTATTGGTAAACTTTACCCAATCCAGAAATTAGAAAAAGTATATAAATAATGAAAATTAATTCTTCGGAATTTAGATTTATTTGTCTTTCCACTATATTGTTTTACATTATGAGGTCCTATCCTAATTCTAACTTATCCTACCAATCACACTACCTAATCCTATAACCTAATCCAGGGAGTAATTAAGTCCTGCCTACTTAGCACCATACTTGGATTCCTATATATACCAACTACTTTCAAGGCAAGAAAAGTAGTAGTTACCCCCGACATTTTTGGGCAAACAGTGAGTCCCTTATTAAAAGTTATCACTTCCATGAGTTTTATTGTTTGCTACTTTGTTAACACTTGATTATAAATACTAGGTCAATTGTTATGTCTGAGACACTATTTAAAATTGTAGTTTATCAGCTTGACTGCCATTGCTACCAGTATAGCAAATTAGAATATGAATATGTATAAGCTAAGTTTCTAGCCGCCTGGCATGTATGACATAAACCTGTAGCGTTAAGTGTTTTCATGCGCCAGCTATTCTGAAATTTGCCCGTTGTCAATTATTTGGAAATTAATTAAATTGACGTTACCAAACCTACCACGCACACACGCACACACGACACACACATACACACACACACACACACACACACACACACACACACACACACACACACACACACACCACACACACAACATACACACACACACACACACACACACAAACACCACACATGCACACACACACACACAAACACACACACACACGCACATACACTAATACAAACACACACATACATACACACATACATACATACACACACACACAAACACACATGCATGTATACACACACACACACACACACACACACAAACACACAAATAACAACAGGCCTACACGTAAACACACATGCATGTAATACACACACACACACACAGGAATACATACAAACGCATACAAACATACACGTTCCCAACAATGAGAACAGACACACTCATCGCACACCGTATACAGATCCATACATACACAAACCACAGACGTAATTACACCTCACATTCACACAACACACACTACCAGCATATCACACACAACACACACACACACACACACCACACACACACACACACACCCAGTTTGTTACGCACAATAACGCGAACAATCGATTCAATCGGTGTTTATCCCGCAATTTCTTTAGCCCTAACCTAACACAGCACACACACACATCACACAGCACACACACACCACACACACACACACACACACACACACACACACACAACACAGCACAACACACAGCACACACACACACACACCACAACACACACCACGGACACACACACACACACACCACACACAACATACACACACACACACGCACCCCACACACACGAACACACACACATTCACTCACATAACACACACCCAACACATTCCACGCACCACACTAGTTCATTACACACAATACGCGAGAATCGATTCAAGGCGGTGTTTTCCCCCGGCATTTGGTAAAAAGAAAAAAAGAAGATTACATACGTTGGGTAAAGATGCATGAGCAAAACAGCTTTGAGAATTTTACCAAAACTTTTTAACCAGGTGTTCAACAATTTACTTAATTATTTCCCAATTTCATTTCGCTTCAGTGGTTTTCCCGAATATGGGCGAAAAATATTTACCACCATGTTGGGTCTAAATGCATTAGCAATAACAGTTGGAAAAGTTTTACCCAACTTTTAACCCAATTTTGATTTACCCAGTAATAGGTTACCCAAATATTTTTACAGTGATACGCTGTCAGAATTGTCCACCACAACTGCTACTGTTACGTTTACAACTATTACAGAGTAGCGGATATGGGCATGGGTGCAGGTGCAGGTACCCCGAGCCCTTAGCTAAATTTCCCATTGATTGGTCGTAGTTATATATATACTTCGAGTATAGACATTGCAATCTTTTGGGTAGGGAACCCCTACATATGATACCCAAATAATTTTAATGTTAAAACGCATTGTATGGATGCTACCAATAATCATAACTCGTGTTCATCCCCCGATAAAACCCATTTGTTATCAAACAGAGTTTGTTAGATTTGTAACGATACAACAAAAGTTTAGGGTATTTCTATGGATCATAATTTTTTACTTCATATTAAAGGCCCTTCGTCAGGACAAACTAATGTCATACTCTCCTGGGTATCAAAGTGATGTGAGGAAGAAAAGCTCTAAATTATGTAAAGTACACTACGTGTTGACACAAAAAATAACGCTATCGTTTTCAAATCCTAGCCTATTTAGTGCGTTATATTGCATCCCGGTAGTGCATCAAGGCATAATTTATTAGAATTTTACTTGTCGTTAGTTCCTCATATAAGTAAAATTAAATACAATTTACTTTACAGAGAAAAAGATACCAAAAATGTCAATGAATAACCGCTGGCAACATAACTACAACCACATATAACCTCCAATGTCATCACCCTCTCTGTTCCATTGGCAGCCTTCACATTCCGACACGTGGCATCAAATTTTTCGTATCACATGTTCCCTAAACTCTGGACGCTCATATACAATACAATAAACCTTCATCGCCTCAATGGGCACATCCGGGTGAGTAATTTCAATGGAAACGTTTTAGAGAAAGAAGGTTTTGAAAATAAATCTAGATTCTAGGTATAAGGGCGCGCTTTACGATTATACATAATGAGCACGGAACAATCTGGCATCTGTTATTCGTCATTTATTACCCTGTTTATTTCAACAGTTAAATAAGTAACGTAATCTAACTTGTTATTATCATTCAACTTGTTATTGTAAAAATAACTAACTCTAAGTATAACGTTATTTATAGATTGGACAAATCTGACGGACATGCATGATCATAAAAAAATTCCGAGTATTCAAAGCCAATTTCAGGTAGGAACAATAAGCCATATTACCGTGTAAACCAGTATAAAAAAAATCAACAGATTAAATTACGTTTTAGAAATAGTCGCGACAGTTGGATTAGTTTCACCTAATAATTTATCGTTTGGCTCTCGACGCTAAATAAAAACTAAACTATAAAACTTACCGCTTTTATGAGACGCTGTAAAAACAAACAAACAAACAAACAAAAACCTTTCACGACGTTCTCAGGTGGGTATTGAATTCATGGCCCATGTAAAACGTAGCTCCCTCAACAAGAGATTGCTTGATTTTTATCAGTACATCAAAGGTTAAGGATATTTCCATGGATCACATTAACTTTATGTTAAAGAGCCTCCGGCGTCTGGGCAGACTTGAGGCGTACTCTCCTTTGAATTAAACTTATACTAGGTGGCAGAAATGTTTTCCATCATGTAAAGTACCCCCCAAAATTATAATAACAATAAAAACGCAGTCGATTTCGCATTCCAGCTTATAGTATGTTATAATTATTGCATCAATATGTGATTGTTTACTTGTTGTTTGTTCCTCATAATTAGTAAAATTAATACAATTATACCAAATCGTGAATGAATAACCGATTGCAACATGACTACAACCACATATAACCTCCAATGTCATCGCCCTCTTTGTTCCATTGGCAGCCTTTACATTCCAACACGTGGCATCAAATTATAGGTATATTATGTATTTTTCGTATCATTTTCCCTAAACTCTGGACGCTCATTTTCAATACAATAGACCTTCATCGCTTCACTTGGCACATCCGGGTGAGAAATTTTAATGGTAATGGAGAAAAATCGCTTTGAAAACAAATACATGAATTCCAGATATAGGGACGGGTTTTAAGATCATAAATAATGTGCCACAGGACAAAATAACGTCTGTTATTCGTTTTTTTATTATCTTGTTTATTTCAACATTTGAAAAAAAAAGTTATTTATAGATGGAACAAATCAGGCGGATGAGGTTGATCATAGATCAATTCGGAGTATTTGATGAACCTCATCTCGTTTGAGAACCCATTTAAGGCAGGTACAATGACCTGTATGACCACTTGAATCATATTATGAAAGGGATCAGATTTGAGAACAATCGTCATGATGTTTGGATTACTTTGGGCTAAATAAATCAAATTGGCTGAATGCGTTGAATTAGAGATAAGATTAAGTACTTGCAGAGAAACCGTATTTTTGATATCAACTAATTGTTTTCAAACCTTCTATAAACAAATGGTAGTCTGAAAACATCACTATAGTACAGAATAATAGACAATTTCCCATGCTGACATGACCAGAAATCAATGCGTCTGTGTGTGCAACAATTATTGCGAAAGTAACTCTAAAACCTTTTTTCTTTTCAATACATTTGAAGAAAATTAGTCCCACGTTATAATGCAAATGGAGTATAGTTTCACCTGGAAACCAATGATATGTGGAGTTCTAATGAAATATTTTCAATCATCAACCAGTACCATAGTTTTTCTTTAATCCAGGCAGGTAAACACATTTTTGGTTATCAAGTTGTTGTCTCCTTTGTACAATAACAACAATGTGGCCTTTCGTCTATTGATGATTCCATTTGATATGTATATATTTTCTATCTTCATAATTACTTTTCTCGTTAGGTAAAGTTTCAAGGGGTAATAAAAACATGATTTTATTTGTTAATGATATGTGAAATGATGATGATGATGATGATGATGATGATGATAGTAATGATGATAATACTAATACTAATACTACTACTAATAATAATACTACTACTAATAATGATAATAAATAACAATATTAGTATTTTTATTATTATTATTATTATAATTAGAATTATCATTATTATC
>JZLH01S0063622.1:12911-25782 GCA_001188425.1 Eucidaris tribuloides | reverse complement strand
ACGGCTGATCGGACAATTTGGAACGGCCCATGCACGTTAACATCACTGTAAATTTTGAAGTTTAAATGTCCAGATTTTCACCAAAACTACATATTCTACCCAAAGGTTCTATGACAGGTGTTTATTTATAATCATCTTCACATGCTGAACGATTTGAGCTGATTTCACCCATTTTGCCATTTTCTGATGTACAAATCCCGTACTCTGTCTTTACGGAAAATGATATATAACTTATTAAAATTGGTCCTAACCCATTCAAAAAGTGATTGAAATAAGAGAGATATAGGAGGTGCAGTTTCACTGAAAAGGGAAAAAAGAGGATTTAAAGATTACATCCAATCATGTGTGCCATGCGGAAGCACATGTTCAATAAAAATATGGTCTAGAAAAACTGTCTATCTCGGTTTTGGATTCGTTTTAAGTAGGCAGTTCCAGTGATTTTGAAAGATAGCTCAAATGGTGATTTTGTTTAAATGTAGGAATAGATTAGCCTCTCAGAATTCCAAATCAATTTTAATTTTCAAAATCGGTCAAACGGTTCTCGAGATAGAGCGATTTAAAGAATGGCAAAAGTAACATAAATTTGACTAAAAGGTCAAAGGTAATCCTTTGGTTTTCTTTATTTGCACAATGGCACCACTTATAACAGGAAAATGTCTGCATCATTGTTTTGTTTCAGCAATATCTTCAAAATGACAAAAGCTAACTTCTTCAAATTTTCGGAAAAGTTACTTGATACATCAGTATTTAAGAAACCATAAACAACCATCACTTATTTAATTATATAATATGCAAATGAGGTAATATGAATAATTAATTAAGTAAATTTTGGGAAAAGGCCAAGATAGGTTTCAGATCTCGGCCACAGATCGCGCGATCGCCACAAAAATTTGCATGTGCGTAGAGCTGGATGCAAACTACAAGATGGTATGGTTAGATTTTTAAAAAATAAATTTTTATATTTTTAATCAATTAATTATGCAAATAAGTGCATGAAATTATGTTTTCATCTATAACTCACTTAAAATAGCTAGTAGAATGCTAATTTTTGGAGAAAATATTCTTTGTAACATTTCTAACAATTACCTACAAAAAATTTGCCGAATCAGAATTAATTTCCTATGTATTTTATTGTTTGGTGAATTTCTTATGTATTTCTCTGTTTTTTCGACCTTTTGTTTTTTCTTGTTTTGTCGGTAAAATTTGTCGGGGACTCTTTTGTGATAATAAACAGCATAAAATTAATTAATTTCAGTCACTATTGGTAAAATAATACAGTAATGAATTTTGTCTGAAAACACAACTTGCATTGATTTTGTACATCGCGTGAAAAATGATGCATCGTAAAATCCTTTTCCTCACATTGTTATCATTTTGTTGTGAAAGGTTTAGATTTTTACACTTATTAAACTGACTTTTAAAAAAAATAAGGAAATCATACAAAATATTGTCTTCAAAAACTTTAGATACTCATAACTTTTCATTGCAAAGTCCAATTGGCAAGCAGGAAACACTAAAAGAACAAGAATGTATTAGATTTTTGAAATAAGCCAAACACTACCCAACAACACCCCACACGCCCTGAGGATAAAGGTTAAATCAAGGGATGGTGTATTATGACTGTGCCTGCTATACTGGTGCCCTAGTGTGAGACGCGCAACGAGGCATCAGTCAACAGCGTGCGTAATTACTTCATGATATTTACAAGGTCATAACTCCATTGATACTACTCCGATTTGAAATCTGTTTTCAATATTATAAAATCTAATGATAGCCTGTTCATTACCCATAGTTTCAGGAGATATTTTACAGTAGTTTATTTTCCATATTTTAAAAATACCCTTGCACTTCCTGGTGGATCAGATAGCTACTTAGAAGACCTGTTCAACTACTTTCACTGTGTGTTGGAACTCCCTATTTTAAGCCACCAAATTTTGACAGTAGGTAGAAGTAAGATCACTCTGTCAGATGAGACAAACTTTACAAATTTGAGTTGGTTAATTTGCAACTTTTTGTTGGTTTGGAACTGGGCGGTCACATTTCGTTTCCAATTCAAAGGAATGTTGTCACTGTATTTTAAGCAGAAATGTGCGAATGGTACAGCAAGGCCGGAGTGGATTTAATTCCACACCTTAGAGGACATGATTTCATGTTCAAGGAAATTCATCATACACAACTCATGGTAATTTAAACTGCTATGACAGAAAAAATGACAATTTTGCAGAAACTTCACATCCAATGCAAGTGTGAAGCCAAACCACAAATTTGCACTGGCAAGACTAGATCAGTAGATGCAGACATTATGCAAAATGTTCTCCACGAAGATGGGAGATTCTGCCAGATTTCGGGCTCGTCATTCATTAATCCAGCTGTATTCCACGATTGAATCTTCTGCTCTAGTGGCTATGCAGCATATGACGCTAATCTACTTGGACATCTCCCTCCAAATTCATCAGGCAGAAAGCCAGGGAGATCGCCTCATTTGATTATAAGACATCCTACGCACACAACAACAGATTCTCGTTTGGTAAAGGTAGCGTCTGGAACACTTTCACTATAGCTTCGGGGCCCAGCGAGCAAATTCCCCCCTCCCCAAAGCATACCTGGGTGCTGGGTCTCTGTCTCAGCAAGGACAAACTTTTATCCAAAATGGAATTTCCCCTTAATTCTGGTTTTAACATTTTGATGGTTTGTATTCTTCATCTTCCCCTTTTCTCCTTCTCCTCTCTTTTTTTTCTTTCTTCTTCTTCTTTTTCTTCTTCTTCTTCTTCCTCCTCCTCCTCTTCTTCATCTTCTCCTTTTCTCCACCTCTCTTTTTCTCCTCTCTTCTTCTTCTTCTTCTCTCTTCTCTTCTTCTTCCTCTTCTTCTCCTTCTTCTCCTCCTTCTTCTTCCTTCCTCTTCCTCTTGTTCTTCTTCTTATCTTCTTCCTCCTTCTCCTTTTGTTCTTTCTCTCTTTTCCTCCTCATCCTTCTACTTCTTTCTACTTCTACTACAGTAACTAATTCTCCATTACCAGCAATTGCCAGATTGCTGTTGTGGAGAGGGCAACTTGGTGTATGTTTGTGTGTACAATTGTTCCATGTACATAGATTTGACGAATAATTATATAAATCAAATCAACTGGAATTACAAAGTTGAATATATTGATGAGAACATTTCACATCCTGTCTGGGATGCTTCATCGGCTCATATAATGTGGTGGCGGGAAATTAGCGTCGTTGCAAGTACTCGTAACATGGACAGTGCACCTGCGCAGAGTACTTGCAATGACGCTAATTTCCCACCACCACCTCATATGAGCTGATGAATTGTCTCAGATAGGATTTGAAGCGTTCTCGTCAATATTCTAACGTAAGTCTAAATGACTTGATTTATATAATTGTTTGTGAAATTTTACCTAGATGAATCAGAACTTACATCAATTTAAAGAGGTTTAAGTTTGGTTGCTCCTATTTTATGTATTTAATTTGCCTGTATATTGTACTCAAAATCTATTTACAGTATTGGGAACTAATCCTTTCAACTTTTGTGCTGCTGATTGATGTATTTTCATACAGTATAACAATAAATAGATATTTATATATTTCAAAGTTGCTCCTTGCCCCTGTATGTAAGATATGCAACTGTGCCATTCCCGCTTCACCCTTTGTTTGGTTGGAACACATTTGGGACTAGACCTCCCCCACCCCCTTTCCAAATAATAATTGTTTTAAAACATACTGTAAGACATTGTATGGAAGGTAGGACCCCCCCCCCCCCACCACACACACACACACACACACACACACATACTTGTACATGTATATGTAGCCTAGACTGACCCACTGGTCTTGAAGATAGCATGAGACCGATACATGATATCCTGGGATGACAAACCATGTATCTCAATTTTTGGTTAAAATGAGGATTTTATGCTATCTTGTAGCAAAGAAATCAGGTTTAGTTTAGTCTTAATCTGAAATTTTAAATCTCAGAAATAGAGCTACTGTCCACAGGTAAAACGACGGCTATCCAATTTGTTACTCTGTTTAGGCAGCCATGTGTTTTGGCTCTCCTAAATGTTTCACACTTTTGAGATACAAGGTCTTGTCACCCTGAGGACGATAGGTACCACGTTGAAAATACGTGGGAGCGACGAGCGATTTCGTTCTCGTCTGCTCTGAGATCAGTCGCGTAACTGCCTAAAAACTGCTAAGTACCGAGCGACTCCCAACATGAAAATCGCTCCCATCCCGGTCTGCCATTGGCGCCCGTATAGTAGCCAGGCAGCCAGCACAGCAGTCTTTACTTCCTTGCAGCGACGCTCTCTGACGTGTAACTGAGTGGGCTTTTATTAATCACAGGCGCGGCACTGCTGCAAATTGCGTATCGAGTTGAAACTCTGATAATCCAAGGGTCCTATTTTTCACCACGCTGCGCGGCACCGTATCTCGCCATAACCTGGCCGGATGTACAGAAAAGTTGCTCCTGTTGGCTAGTTTTGGTGCCTGTTCTAGCGTATAGCCGCACTGAGCTAGCGTATAGCCGTATTGCCCGTATCTGGCGTTCCGGCCTGAATCATCGCCAGTAAAATGGAGCGATACTTGAATCTCAATTCTTTCTGAGTTTCTGAATCCAACTTGCAACAGTTTTACAGTTGGGATTATAATGCATTCAATCAGCGGTGCATTATATATTTCAAAAATCATTTTCAAGAGAGTTTTTATCAAATAAGAAATTGGAAATTATAAAAAGGATTCTTGTAAACTAATTCTAGTTCAAATTTAATAAATTTCATCCTTCCTGAAGCTATTCTTTTTGACATCAGTAAATAGAGTGATGGATACATTATTTAAATGACAGACTGATAGTACATGATACAATGATACATGTACATGTATATGTTATTAAACAAGCAAGGCAAACTGCGATGCAAAACCATGATGATTATATTTATTACTAGAATCCTGAAAAAAGAATGGCTCTGGAAAACTGAAAATGGCTCTGGCGATTTTTTTTCAAAATGGCTCCCCCCCAAAAAAGTAATTTCAACACTGATAGGTACAATGTACAACCCTCAGGGTCCAGCCAAATTTGCTGTTCCATTTCTTCAGCCCGCAGCCCACTTTCTTTTGTCGGTACTGCTTCAGGCAAGTTTTGTGTTTGAAAGGCGTGGGAAAGGTATTGACTTGTACAATAATTGAGTCCAATTTGCTTTGAGGATGAACGAGTCATTTATCATTTGCTACAAAAGTCATTAAGGCTGGGCTAGATTAACACAGCCCACGTGGATTACGTCAATTGCAATTATTGACCACAAACGTTTTGAAGGTGGGAAAACAAATAAAAAGATATCCACATAATTACAAAAGACTGAAGGTGAGAAATTATAGACATGACGTGTGAATTGCATTTAAGGGAGTGTTCTCCAAAACCAAAAGTCCTTTTTCCTAAGTTTAACATATTAACATTCATTGTATGACACATTATGTGACTGAAACACATACATGTACATGTATCATCTCTAATGTTATTAAACTGAACAATAAAACATGCTCAGAGAATAGAACTTAAATTTGCCTTTCACAATGCCGATGAGAACAAAAAGGAGTACATTTAAATCACTATAAAAAAATGTGCCTCAAATGCACTTACGTGTACATAGTGAAAGGTAGATAAAAGATACCATCATTCTGTACCAACACAACAATTTATTAACTATTCATGATAATCTGCTGTCACCGGCAACAAAGGTTGAAAAAAACCTACATGTAAAACAAATATTTCAGTCACTTTCCAAATTCGGCAAATAAAGTGATGGGCTAATATTGTGGAGCTTCAATTTAAAAAAATTGTCAAACTTTGATATCTGAGCTATATAGTAGTGTTTGAATGGACAAATAAACACCCTAGAATACAAAAGTTTGGAAATTTATGCTGCCACTGGCAAGATATGAATGAATAAACAACACATACTCGGGGTGAGTAAAAAATAGCCTAGATCTACACACAGTAAGTCTATAGGAGGAAATGGACAGGTGAATCCACTCAACTTACGATTTTCACTTTTTTAAGGCACTTAATAATCATTTTGAAATACAAATTTTTCAGGGCTTCATTTTTAGACCTTATCAGAGACACTGGTAGCATGGGGAATCATGTAGCTCAGATTCTTTTAACATAAATGTTAGCCAGTGCTTTAACACTGAAAATGCAGTTTTCGGAGGGGGGGGTGAAATGGCCAATTATCGCCGCACTCCACATATGAAGCTCTGGAAGTACTCCACATAAAATGCATCAAATAAACCATCATGTCCCATGGTATATCTGTGATTCCATGGAACCAGACCCAATTAATGGCCTACATGTGACCACTGGTCAACACCACATGTAACCAGGCAACCACTAACGTATCCCTGTGTGGCCCACTAAGCACCAGGATATAATGTCTTACATGTGTAGGCACAGTCAGCTCAATTACCATACTATAGCAGAATGTCAACACCCTGTATTCTATATTACAACCATCCCATCTTACCTTGTCGGGGGACGTGGGTGGGGGGGGGGGGGGAAGAGGTTCAATTCATTTGCACCATGGAGTTTTAGACCAATGATCTGGAAACAATCACCATGTACATGTAGCAACATAACCTTCATCTAAAGTTGTCTCATTTTGTACACAATTTACAAGGCCTACATGTATGTAGTAGGTATGCTACTATACATGTACACAAGCATGTTCATATCTCATGAAGATAGGGTAAAACACACACACACACATGCACGCACGCACGCACGCATGCATGCACGCACACACACACACACACGCACACACGCACACACACACACACACACCTGCACCTCCCCACCCACATACTTATCAATCCACTCACCCAAGCACACACATGCAAACACATTAACACACACACATACACAAACACACACACAAACCCACACACACAACCACACACACAAATAAACACACACACAAACATACACAAACATAAGTACACATACACATGCACACACACACACATACACACACACTCACAAGCATACACAAACACACACACACACAAAACACATATACATACACACACAAACACACAGTAAAACACACACAGACTGTTTAAACCCACTAATACAGTGGGCCAAAAGCTTAGTCAGTATACATGTATGGAAATTATTTTGTACATGTGTACTCCTTAAAGGCAGCGGATCTCATTTACAAACATCCCCGCAGATCAGAAAAAGATAGCCATGCCCTTAGCCTATTGATGAAAGGCATGTCTGTGAAATTTGGGGGTCAGTTATTGCATAGAATTTGAAAAATGCGAAAAAAAAACAATACCGTTTAGTGTACGTTCTAGGAATTTTTTCTCGCAAGGCGAAAATTCAAATCAAAGTCTAACGGTCACTATAATTTCACTAAGACTGAGTTTCCAGCTCCTTTATTTTTTACTAAAGGTTTTTTTTACTAAAGATGGCATTTTCTTCTAAATGCCATTGTATTTACACAATGTTAATTTTTAGGCATGCAAAAGAGATCCCCTGCCTTTAAGTTCTTCCTCCAATAGCCTTTACACTAAGTATGTAAATTAAACCCATAATTTATCTGAGTAATGTCAATTTTAATGTAAACATCTTTGCCATGCACACTACAACACTTCACCACAATTCTCCTAGACTTATTAAATCAACAACTGCTAAGGTAAATTCATTCAAACATAGATAATTCTGTTACAGCTCCCGTAACCACATTTAATTGTCTGCAGCTAAAGGTCAGTTGTTTTTGTCATTATACATGTATTTTTCGATTCGAAGTGCTTCGATCATCATCCGTCAATTCAAGACATTCCCTCACCCATGGAAGAAAGATGCGCAGGTTTTGTAATGCACACTGTACACATGGATAAGACAAACTGTATTTTTTTTTTTCATATTTGCTCAATGTTATTTTCTGATTGTTGAATAGTACTGTAAGTGCAAGGTAACATACAATATTTCAACTAGCTTTCACATCAATGTATGACACGTTTAATGCTGCAATTCAGTATAGAGGGCTTCAAGAGCATTTGGAATAAGTTTACAAGTTGATATGTCATACAATTTTCAAATTTACAGTACAGTGGCTTTTATGCAATACTCAGTATCAAAGACATGTACTAATATGTCATTGTGAAAGCCCTATTTAAAAAATTGTCAAACTTTGCTATCCCACATATCTGAGAGTGGTTGAATGGACAACTTAACATCCTAGAACACAAAACCTCAGTCAGTCAAGTCTCACTAGCAAAATATGTAGATAAAAATTGACACATGAATTATCGTCAGCTGACAAAAATTCTGCAACACAGCAGTCTGTGGCAGCAAACTGGAGTGGTCGGTTAATGATTTTCACTTTTTAAAACAACATAATGATTGTTATTAACAGCAATTTTTTTTTTTCATGGCTTCATTTTTAAACAGTTTATCAAAGACACCGGTAGCATAGGAATCATGTAGCTCAGGTTTTTAAACCGGAAACATTGTTATACCATGCCTTCAAGTGTAGATAGACACAATTCAACATTGTGGAGATTTAATTTAAAAAATGAAGAAAAAAAATTGTCAACCATATCTGAGCTACACAGTACTAAATGAATGACACATAAACACCCCAGAATACACTGGCAAGATATGCATCCATAGACAAACATCATCTGTGACTTACATGCATGCATGAGTCCTGTATGCAGCTTCAACGTGGACCATGGTGAAAAAGTAGGAGAAAATAGGATATAGAGCTAAAAGTAGGAGAAAAGTAGGACGTGATACCTGAAATGATGACTACTCACTACTCCAGCAATTTATATCGTCGGTATAGAACCAGAAGGGTGTTAATGCAAAATGTAATGACAACCAGAAGGGTGTTAATGCCATTGATTTTGTACAGTGATAGCGTCCTTCTGGTTCTCAACAGGTTCTGCGATAACGGCCTTCTGGTTCTATACCGACGATATGATCAATAGCATTTTTTTTTTTTTCGTGGGGTTTTTACAAAAAAAAGTAGGAGAAAGTAGGAGTTTTGGGGAAAAAAGTAGGATAAGTAGGAGGAAAGTAAAAAAAGTAGGAAAAGTAGGAGCGCTTGAAAGCCTGTGTATGTGATATGCACATCAGCCTATAATGGGGGAAATGGACAAGGTAAATGTACTCATAGATTTTCACTCTTTTTAAAGCATTATTGATTGTTATGAAGTAGAATTTTGCAGGGCTTCATTTTTGGATCTTATCAGAGAAAGTTCATGAAGGACTATGTACATGAAGCTATTTTTTTTTACTTGATACAATTGTTCAATTTTGCCTTCAATGACATCTTACTGAAGATAGCAGTCAAAGCTATATATATCCATGTTTTCACAGACTGTGTTTTTTAATTAGTACACAAAACTATTTTCGCTCAGATTTGATCCAACTAATGTATGCAAACACAACAATTTTAGAAATTTCGGATTCATACAGTGTAGAAGGTAAAGTTTTTAAAACGACAAATCATTGTGACAGTATGTAGGTTTCAGAGACTGGATGTAGCTTTCAATGACAGATTTTAAATTTGGTCCAACCATAGCAAAAATTGTTTGCTAATTAATCGGCCAACTGCACTGGTATGAGTTTTTGACATTGTAAGCTTTGATCAGCAGGTATTCAGTTTTCACTAGACTAACAGCTGTGTAGAACTGAATTTGACATTTACAACAGTACATTCCCTTAGAATTTCATCAGCCCTTCTTTTTTATAAAATCTTACTTTTCAGCTCCAACCAAGGCTTTTGTGAGAGATTCTACATTATAGTTTATTTAAGCTTATTTGCTTAGTAAGTTCATTTCCAGGTGTGCATATATGTGAGCCGCTCCGACGGTAGGGGGCAAAAGTCGCAACGGACGAAATCACAGAAAACGCCAAAAACCAACCCATACCACTATTTTGGTGAATTTTTTTTTATTTCAGTTTTGAAAAGTTTGATATCTATTGTATCTAATGTGTGAGTTTCAGCTTTGGATTCGAATTCTAAATACCCCAAAATAGCGATTTTCCAAACCCTTTTCGATGGGTCAAGTTGTCGTTCGAGCGAACGATCGTCCGAAACCAGGTTGCTAAGGACAGTGTCACGTGACATCGGCACGCGGCGTACTTCCAGTATCCTAGCTTTTTCACAGACAGTATACCTGGTGTGTGACTGTATGCGTGAACATGTAATGCTTTACTTTTTTAATCAACAACATGAATGAAAATAAATTCGAATAAGCTCGGGAGGGGTACAGCTACTCCGTCCTAACGCTCGTGTAGAATTTCTATTCATTACGCACACTCTTTTTTTCCCCTGTAATCAAACGCCCGAGTGTCCCATGCTTTTGACACAGAAATTGTTTGGAATTCTCTGTTTGATTTCGGAATGCTATAGGGAAATTTTAAGAACAAAAATGCGTAATCTCCCTTTTAACAATCCAGTGCCGGCCGATCACAACACAGATTTATATAAAGTGGATGCTACCGCAGAGAGAGGTGTGAATTATTTTCGTGCCTCCCTTTTTACATTGGTTTGCATCTCAGAGTTGAGATAATTAAAGAAAGTATTGTATCTTGCTGAAACTGAAAACGGCAAGTGTTCTCTCTTTCAAGTTAGTTTGTTTGCAACTGGTAAAGTGGATAATACACAAACAACTATTAAAAAAGAAAACAATAGACCCGGATCTCGGCCAGGCAGTGCTACGCGTGTTAATCCCCTTTCAAACTTCAAATTTTCAAACGTTTCAAACTTCTTTTGTTGAGGGATGAGAGTTACGTAAGAAGCATAAAAGGGTCTACGAGAAACTTACATACCCATACTACACATAAGTTATATACATGTACATGGTCTTGTACTTCTACCAGCAAAACACATGGATAATTAAAAAAAAAAAGAACCAGTAGCATACAAGGATTTAATGTATTGCTATGGAAGTATTTTTATTTCTGCTATAGGAAAGGTGGTGTGTTTGAATTATGAAAAAATATAGAATGCGCGATCTTACAGAAATTATTATTGGTTTCCAGACTTAACAAATAACGATCTCACATAACTATTCGTCCTCTGCAATTCTTACATGACCCAAGTGAATGCTAAAAGTGATGTTCTCTCATAAAACTGGAAACGACAACAAAAACTGCCGTAGGTATAATTGCCGCAGCAAATGGTTATACAGTGACATACAGCAAGAAGTGTGTTGTAGCGTTAAATTTAAACACGGTGTTTGTGTTTGTTATTCTTTTTAGAATTTTTAGGACATCATCAATATTAAAACAATGAAAACACCTTTTTTCCATAATGAATTATATTAAGATTAATTAAATTAAAGATTGCCATGATTGTAGCGACACATTTGCGCCGAATGGTTGCAGATTAGCGGTAGTTCCGTTTTACATTGTCACATTCATCATTAAACTTTTCACTGTAAACATTTATAAATGAACTTGACATTTTGCATACAACTGTACAAGAGTATAGTCTGTCACCATTCCAATTTTTAACTTTTTTGATGCAGGTGAAGCCCCAGTTGCTAAGGACTTTTTAGGAATTATATCACTAATTCAAGGGCGCATCCGCACCCGTCTGAGTTTGAATTCATGGTGAAACTTTAAACGCCAATTTCTCCATGAACTTCCTTGGCGCGATGTCTAAAAATTGAACTTTCGGTCGCGTTTTTCGCCCCTTTCCTTTTTGCTGCGGGCAATCTGTAATACCTTACGCAGTTTTTGTCTCCCCCCTTTCCAGTTCTTCATGATTGAGATATCATCACTTCTTCAGCTCTCGCACTTGCGCTCCATGTTCAAGAATTCGCCACAGCACGAATCAGTTATTTGAGATCGGCCTTACAATTGTTACAGTCATGCGAAATCCAAATAATAAATGTGTAAGAATCGCGCACGCTATCTTTCATTTCTTATTTTCTTTTGTTTTTTCGGCATTCCTTTTCCATAATTCAAACACACCCACGCCTCATCCACACCCTATCAGCACGACCAATAAAAATACCTCCTCCCATGCCCAATACATTAAACGCCTCCAAGAGCCCTGCTTCGTGATGCTACTGCGCATCTTGTTTTTTCAATTATTCATTCGTTTTCGCTTGGCTTAGAAGTACCTAAATACCTATGCTACATTAATATAATTTATAGTATGGGTATGTAACATTTCTCGCAGCACCCTTCTTTATGCTTCTATCGTCAAATTTCCAATCCCCATCAACAAAATAATTTGAAACCGAGTCGCTTGCAAGCTTTTGACAGTTGACCAAGCCTCGCGGTAGACATACCGTAGCCATGCCTAGGCCTGACCCATCGCGCCTTATGCGGTGCTATTTGTCTTTTAATAGTCGTTTGTTATCTATCCACATTAGCCCAGTATGTCAAAACCAACCCATCTAATTGAACCGGACCTGCAGAACACTCGCCGGTTCACATTTCCGCAGCCTTCAGCAGATCACAATACTTCTCTTCTATTATTATTGCTTAACTCTGAATGCAAATCGCCAATATCTATACAAACAGAGAATACCCCATCGTAACCATCATAATTCATCGGATCATCTAACCGGCTCAACTATTTGCCTCTGAATTTTCCAGATTCCTGCATCTAATATGTAGCGTTCGCCTACCAACTCCCCCAATATATAACTCAACAAACATATCTACCACACCAATGTTATAGTGTTCCTGAGAAAATCGGATCCGCGTGCATTCGCACTTATCTATTTTAAAACGAAAACTATCCCAACTTGACGCACTCTTTCCTTCTTTCAAAGATATATCACCTGCTTATAAGCGATTCCAGAAAAGTACAAATCATCCGTCCAGCTAATCTCCATCTCTCTC
>JZLH01S0063615.1:1992-13308 GCA_001188425.1 Eucidaris tribuloides | reverse complement strand
AATTAATCTCTAAAATTTGTTAATTAGGTTTAGTAAACTGTTTGTTTAATTAGTGTAATTAATGTTATTGTAACAAATCGCAACACAATTTTAAACATATTTTGTCACACCCTGTATCACTACACAGGGTTGGGCGGGAAATATAAAAGGTGGGAAATACCGTCCGGGAAATAAGAGGCCGTCCGGTAAATATGGCAAAAAGTGGGAAATAAGATTAAAACATCAATTTTGAAAACTTTTTCTTCATTTTAATGAGAAGATATTTCTAGAGAATCATCTGCATAGCTAAACTGATCTAAATATTCACTTATTTTTATTTAAATGTACCCCTATATTTGGAAATTTTATGTTTGCTCCATAAGTCCATGTTAATAGCTTGGCGGGTTATTAACCAGGGCCGTGCAAGAAATTTTCCCCATGTCAATTATCTGCAGTCTTTCCTTTTTCTTTTCTTTCTCTTACAACAGTTTTCCAGGCTGCATGCATGACAAAAAAAAGAAACTCTTCATTTAATTAACTTGTAAATGTAATGTAGTCGATAGTTTGTACACTGGCTCCTTGGGACCTGTGTAGAACTGCCAATTGCCAATATTCATAGCGGACTGATGCTGTATTTAGATAAATTTGTCCTGATGAAAAAATAGAAGAAAATTCCAAGATGCTTGGTTGTAACTAGAAGAGTGCTAATGATTGCCATCTTAACAGAGACATCAGTGCAATTAAATTGTTCATTTATATGATATTGATAGTAGTGATATCACAGTTCATTAGCATTATGGAACGTACATGTACATGTACTTTAACTTGTCATGTATGTATAGGAAGTGAGATTACATATAGTATTACAAACATCACCAGTGGCGCTAGCAGGATTTGATCTCTTATGGGGTGGCGCGAATATAGGCGAGGGAGCAGCGAGGGGGGGGGAGGTTGCTGTGGGAGGGGGGTGTCCCCCCCCTCCCACGGTGAGAGCTTTGTGAATTTTGGATGCAAATAAGTCTGTTGCGCGGATTTGTGGCGTGCGTATTTTTTGGCTGTTTTATCGACTTAATAAAAGTCCTAGTGAGTAAGAAAGACAGTATATTTCAGGCGGCGGATTACAAGATTTTCAAATACGAGTCGGGCACAAAAAAATTGTGGCTCAATATAGCCTACATAACAGGCCGCAATTGCCGCAAAGTTCGTCCCTTCGCGGGCGGGATCCTGACTGTACAGTGGAAGCTCTACTGGTAAAATATCCTTTCTGCTTTATCAGGACTATTTTTGACGCCATTAGTGCAAAATCTCACTTCTTTTTTGGGTCACATATTTTTTCTTCTACTTCAATACAGAACAATACAATTACTCATGATGTTTGTGGCAAGTTAAGCCCCCAAAGTAGCATTGCTGCTGATGATGGTATCCCGAGACGAAAAAAATATAATTCCTAAAAATGCGAGCGAGCCGTATGCCGATAGCGAGCCAAAAGATTGTATTTTTTACAATCAATCCATATAAATTGTTCATAAAATTCGCCATGCAAACACAAAAAAAAAAACATAATTTGGTTTCTCCTCCAAGAGAAAGGAATTGCAGTTTCACCATTTACAAATCTACATATTTTGCTTCTTTAGTGACAAATTGATCTGCAATAATTAATTCTGAACATTCTTGAAATTGTTATACTACAAAACACTACTTATCAACACACAAGTATTCTATTTGAAAATTTTGTATTGCAATTTTGCGCCGCGGCAGCGCCCGAAAATTTTCAGTTTTTGTCCACGCCTACTACAAATATTTTAAAGGCAAACAGTGCATCCCCCAAAATTACAAACTTTAAAAAAATTTCTTATGTGATACAAGAATATGATTATGTTAAAACACTGTCTGCGCAAGGCACTGCAAAAACATTTAACTTACACAACAATCCTTTGTAGAGCTTGTCTCTGTCTTAAAAAGTGCTTAGAGACATGCATTTTGTCTTTGCTGTTATGCGCTTATATACAAAAATGTTTTCATTATTATTATTATTATTATTAATTATTATTACTATTATTATTTTATTTTTATTATATTATATAATTACAATACTAGTTATTCAATTTTGCGTCGCCCAATCTGCATGAAAACATTATTAACCTGCTAAGATGCAATTTTTGCGCGCCGCGAGCGCCGCCGAAAATTTTGACATGTTTTCTTACCACGCTTATGAAATATATATATCTAAATCCGCGCCCTGATGTATATTGCTGTAGATATATTCAACAGCTAAAAAAAAAAAGGAAATGAAGTGGCAGCTTCACATCAGGGTTTTTTTTTTTTTGGTCATAATCTTAGGGGGCGGCCCGACCGCCCCATCGCCCCTCTCTTGCTACGCCACTGACAAACATTACTGTATCTGAATTTCAACATCTTTTTAGTGATTTGTATTTTTTTATGAGGCCTTGTTGTTTCACAATAACATCGTTTTGGATTAGAAACTATAAAGTGTAGGACCAGGAACCAAGTGTAATTTTTCCAATTTGTAGAAGGTAATGATGTCATGGGTGATGAACAAGCAAAAGTAGAGCGACTTTCTTCCTTTTTCAGACCCTTTATACACAACAAAGTGCACAACACCAGTCATCTGTAATGTGTGGGAAGTCTACATGGTACATGTAGGTTTTCCTATTTATAGAATTCACAAGTTACAATTTGTGAATTGTCCATCATGACAGACTGGGGGTTTGCCACTTTGGGAGAAACCCAGTAGACTGAGGGTCCAAAAGACAGATTTACCATTAACGGTAAGGGTCTGATAGATCGATAATCAGAGGGTCTGGTACACCAACTTTTAGAAAGGGTCCAAAAGACCAATTACCGAAGAGGGTCTGATAGACCAATTATCAAAAAGGATCCAATCGGTCTATCAGAACCTTTTTGATGATTGGTGTATCACACGATTAGCCTATTGGACCCTTGGTCTATTGGACCCTTTTTTGAAAGTTGGTCTACCAGACCCTTTTTGATATTTGGTCTATCAGACCCCCAGTCTATCGGACCCTTGAAGGCTTGATCTGTTGGACCCTCAGTATTGAACACTCAGTCTATCAGACTCAGACTGTACCTGTCACTTTTGCCTATGCGGACTCCAGCCACATCTTACAAATTACTCCCTATATCTGCATCCCCATGTCCGTTCTCTTGTCTAGACTCTGCTGGTCTTTAAAAGCCCTTGCTAATAACTAGTGTCCATTACCTAAACCCAGGTGAAGTTTTTCTCGAATGTGAATGCTTGAAAGTGATCTTGTTCGTTAAATTTGTCTAGTATTCAAACACTGAATGATAGACTAGTCTGTCTAGCCCACTGGTCTTGTCCAGGACAAGGGCAAGACTAGGGGGCATCATGATGAAGGAAGATGGCTCTACTGCAGGTTCATTAGGCAGTGACCCAGAGCCAAAATTAACTAAATCTGGTTTCGTAAACATAGCAGATAATCAAAATTAAAGGTCTAATTGACAAACTGTAATATAAACAAACTTGTCCAAAAAACACCAGTGAAAGAACATGATACTACAGGTAGTAACCTCTTGGATTCCAGTACTATCATACAGCACTCACTCACCTGTATGGTAACATACTTTATATTTCCCAGTATTTCCCGGTAAAAAGGCGGTAAATACCGGTATTTCCCGGTATTTCCCACCCGTCCGGGAAATAAGGCTACCGTCCAGGAAATATGCCAACCCTGTCACTACATCTGAAATTCGAAAAGTAGTAAAACCATACATTTTCTTAAAGCTGAAAGTATGCTCTTTCATACCATGACATCAATTTTGAGCCATGACTTAATACTGACAAGTGCAATGAGTTGTCATCAATATCACAAAATTATACATTTTTGTGTGATATCACCCTTACATTTTTTACACACCCTGTATAGCAACTTGACCTTGGCTGATTGAGATTCTCTGAAGTATAACCCTTTAAAAAATGTATACTTTTGTTGGTTTCTGATAAGTACTTTTTGAGTTATATTGGTTCAAATGCAAGAAGTGACAAAATTCTTAATTTTGGTGCCTGTAACGCAAAGGGGCCCCACCATACAACACATGACCATATGTTATGAAAATTAAGGACACAACATTTCAAAAGTCTGTTTTAATTTTTCTAAACATGTGGGTCCAGCATTTAAATTTTGCAAATGCAATTTTATAAAGTTGCTCTTGCATTCAATTCACACAATGCAAACTTTGTTCGTTTTTTCCAGTAGAGGGCGTATGTGGTCCATATAGCTCTGCTCAGGACCACATACACAGTAGGTGTGGGTGTTTGCATGACACATGTTCTTCTTGTGATGCATTAACCATTTTCCGCATTTGATGAGTAATCCAATAATTATCACCATATGTTACAAATTACATGTAAATAAAAAGTGAAATGGAATTTGTATCCAAGTTTTTTAGTGGAATCATAAAACTCAGCTGTAATACACCTATCAATTGTAAGACGCACCCCTCGACCCCCAGGAATGGTGCATCATGGGTGGGTCATTTACCAACAAATAATGACGCAGGGTACCATCATGGAAGCACTTGGTCCGTCACAGCATGGTGAATGGGGTGCGTCAGTTTGTATACGTTTAAATAGGCCTAGGCACAGTCATTGTAAGAAAATGGTCCGTCATAGTCGAGACACACAGGTGCGTCATGGTATATGAAAATCTGACTCACATTTGACAAGTGATGCACCATTCCCGGGGGTCGAGGGGTGCGTCTTACAATTGATAGGTGTATAATACAGTTACACGTACATGTAAAAATGGTTGTGTGTGTGTGTTTGTACCTAATGTTAATAAAGAAGATTTATTTCATCTGATATCATGACTCTGTCCATAAAAGTAAAAGAGAAACGTATGTCAACAAAGTATGTGATGCACTGTCTGTGTTAATATGAAATTAAAGTCCCTACGCACAGCTACATAAGCTACAAATTAGATCTAGATACTTTTCATTGTTATTGGTTTCAGCTTGATATTTGAACCAAAGCATTGTTTTATTTCAAAACTACCTTATTGAAATGTGATTTGGAAGCTTAATTTTGTTTTTAAAATCATAAATGGTATGATTAATGTACAATACAACAACAATACTGATAACAGACATTCTTTTAACTTTTTTTTATTTTTTTAAATCATGTACTGTAATGTGGAAGTATCAAAGCCTTACTCATCCCTCTTACATCCTTCGGTATCCTAGCAAAGGACATCATACGAGTGGTACATCCCCAAGGGTATCCTAAAGACCAGTTGGATGCGTAAACACGTGGAGGATGTTCCAGCTTTGGTGGTGGTGTTCTATGACCTGGACTGGGATGAGACACTATGGAAGGAAAAACAGATGGAGTGTGCTACCAGAGTCGAAGTTGTAAGGTAGGAGATCGTGAAGCCGGAAGGCCATCAGTGCTGTGCAAAATTATGAGTGCTTAATGTCCTTTTGGCAGGAAGATGAACCAAGTTTAAAACCCTCTAAGGATAAAGACAGATAATATTATCTTTTAGCCTAATCTTATGATTATCTTATGTCAAAAGGAAAAAGTACAGCAATTGTGGAAGGACACAACATATCAGTAAATACAATATTTCATTTTGACCACTTAAGTTTTATCAGATCCTCAAGAAATCATTTGACCTTATTCTAAAAGTTGGGTGCTGACTGCTGAGTGGTACATAATTATGCCTCCAAGATTCCATTATGCCACACATGGCACACATTTTTCTGTAAGCAACAATAAATAAATGATAAAACAAATCTTGAGCATGTGTTCTTTAGAAAAAAATAAGTGATAATAGATATTTTTTGGAATGTGAAATATTGTTTGACCTGTAGGAATCACATATTTGTTGAATCTGAATGCAATTAATTCTTTTTTATGATTACAAAGTGTAAAATGACTTAACAAGGCCTAGAATTTGCCGTCATACAGTTTTCATGTTTTATATGACAGTAATTTATAAAATCCTACTGTTATTTTTAGAGTGCATTTTTTTCTCAAAGTACATTTCTTTTTTTTCTTAATTAGTTAATTGATAGATTAATTTATTTATTTATCATTTGTTTTTCCCGTCTAGGACAAGTCTCCATGGCAGAGGATCAAAAGTTGCAGTTGTTCTCATTCAAAAGAATGCACCTTTACCACCAGGTAAGAGCTGAAATATGTGACACAGAAAAGTTTCATGGTCTTCTGCTGGACCCCAAGAACTTGTGGGAGACCATGGGAAGCCATTTACTTTATTCTAACCTGATGATTACCATGTTTTATGAATATCCATAGGCAGGGCCCTCCCAGTTCCCATAAGCAAAGAGTTAATTAATGGATTAATGAACCTGTTGCCTCTGAGATTATAAAAATCCCATAGAGTTAAAGTGATAGGCTAACATTGTGGAGCTTCAATTTAAAAAATTGTCAAAGTTTGATATCTGAACTACATAGTAGTGTTCATATGGACAAATAAACACCCTAGAATAAAAAAGTTTGGAAAGTTACACTGCCATAGGCAAGTTAGGCATGAATAAACAATTAAAACTCGGGGCGAGTTTAAATAGCCTAGGTGAACACACAGTAAGTCTATGAGAGGAAATGGGCAGGTGAATCCGATCAACTTACGATTTTCACCTTTTTAAATCACTAAATAAGCATTTTGAAATACAATTTTTTCAGGACATCATTTTTAGACCTTATCAAAGACAATGGTAGCATGGGGAATCATGTAGCTCAGATTTTTTTAACTTTGGTAAATGTTAGCCAATAAACACATGACACATCCAGTTCCCGTAGCCAACAGGTTAATTGATACTGTATCTTCCAAACAAGTGCTAAATTTCAACTAGAATAAAGCAAGCAGGCCAACATAATACAAGAAAATGAAAGATGAAGATACTCCTTTTACCCATGTAAGAGGTGTCTTTTTACTGCTTTACTGCATTAGTGTTGTGTCTGTTTCATCTCTTCTTGTTCAGTTTGTATGCAATTATTTTTGTCTGTTGCTGTCCTATACGGTACTCAGAGTTTGATTATTTTTTTGTCATGACCCGATGTAGGTGAGGACGTGGTGGCAGCAGAGAGGGCCGCTGCATTGTGTGCTGCCTGTGAGCTATCTGCCAAGTCACTGTTTGTCTTGCCATGTGTAGATCACCTCCTGGGCTACACCATCAGGTATGTAGAATACTAAGTATTCCTTGAATTTCCTTCACCTTTACATACCCATTTGCTAGTCCACTTTCTTTAGAGACCTCCATCTTTTCAATATTTGATCTGTTTCTGTCTGATTTGAAAAGATGTTTGTATCTTTACTTTGAATTTTGGTGTTTGGATGTGTAAAAAAAGATCTCTTTTTTGAAGGGGTGATTTAAATCGTAATTAAATCAATAAATCAATTATTGTTTGTTTAAATCACTGATATTTCTCCCCAAATTAATGATTCCAGTCAATGATTTAATCTTCAACCCTGGTAAAAAAGAAAACAAGGAATCAAGTTTACTACAGACACTGCAACTACAATTAGTAAGTGGGATGTTGCTGTCTACTCAGGTTTATGAATGATTGGGAATGAGGGGAATGTTAATTAATTTTCATCAAATATAACTGCTAATTTTCCTGATTCTGCAGAAGATTCCCAGAAAATTTTTCAGTTGTACCCATATCCTGGCAATGAAATTTGAATATCTGCCCTTCATTTTTGTAGTGCATGTAATGTCCCTGATTGTTGTTTGAAGTCTCCATGACTGAAAACTTTGAATGTTAGCAGCTCTGATGTAGCGTAACTATTGTATTGTTGATTTGTCTGTATTTCCCAGTAAACCTTTAGTTTTATATTATCTCCTTTACAAAACTAACAAAAGCAACCCTCTCGAAAAAAATATTGATGTGATATTTTTTATTACATTGTATATTAGAATCAATATCCTTCTCTATTTGTGTACATATAATGATTGTTTATCGTTATTATTTCTCTTTACAGATTAGAGAATGCATTTTATGAACTGACCCAGGCTTACTACCATGGCGAAGCAAGACGTGTGAAGGCACACAAAGAGTTCTTGAACAAAACAACTCACCAGGTACCTATCGTGACTTTGATGCAATAATCAAGTCACACTTGGCATTTTAAAGGCAGAGCATCTCTTTTACAAGCTTAAAAAGTATCATTGTGTAAACACACTAGTATTTAGAGGAAAATACCTTCTAAGAACCTTGAGCAAAGTGTAGGAGCTAGAAACTCAGTTGAATTATGGTAACTGTTAGAATCTGATTTGAATTATTGTCTCATAGAGACAAAAATTCTACTAGTCTGCTAGTCTTCTTTCAGACCCTTACAGTGCATGTGTGTACATCATGTATGATATGTGACATATGTTTGAAAATGTGTACCATATGTAGTAGTCCTGAATATGACAAATTTAATGCATTAGTCTCATGCAGATTATCATTTGTAGACTAATACATGATTACTGAAATAATACTACTAGGCTGATAATAGTCAGTGAGTTTCACATGCTTTATCATAATTCAAACTTATATTAACTAAGAAAAATAACACTGATGATGTAAATTCACGTATTAGATGTAGAACAGTAATATTGATAGCTATATTGTCTTTCTTTTTATAGCTTCTCTTTGTACGGCATGCCTTCAAGATTGGTTTCTTCAACGAACTCAAACAGGACACTCATAATGCTCTCAAGTAAGTCTCTTGTCTTTGGCAACATTTCCGTACCTTTGTAAATCAAGTCAAATAATTTGATAAAATACATTCAGTCCTTAAGAGGAGTTTATATGGTGAGGGAGAAAGGGAGGGTGCGACTTTTATGAATTTGATCTTTTGCAACTCTTTCCAAGCTAAAACAAATTTGTAACTTACTCAGACAGTTAAAAAATAATAATTTTCATGTTAACCCATTGCTTTCAAGATTCTGTAATTCTGAGGTAATGCATGGCACATATGGTTCCCTTAGATAAAGAATACTGCATGGTACATGATTCCGAGATTGTGAAAATCCCGTAGTGTTAACACAGGGCACATCCAGTTCCTGTAGCCAACGGGTTAATTTTGTAATGTCACATGCGAGCAGCTCCACCATTTGTCATGCAATATAATTTCTATAAAGTGCCATATTTTCAGAAAACTGAAAATGATTTTTACCTGTGTGTTCGATTTATAATCAGAAACATCATTTTAATGAATGTTTCTATGAAAAAAAAAATCAAAAATCATGAACCATTGAAAAATGACAATTTACGGAATTTATATTACATGACATATGGGGGAGCTGCTTGTATGTGATGTCACAAAATTAAAACTTTGAAATTCATAACTCTGTTATTCTTCGGTGGATTTTTTGCCAAACTTTTGTTAATATGTTTCTCTCATTTTTCTGCTTTTATTGAAACCAACTTGACGACAGGGTGGACTTCCCCTTTAATGGGTGATAAAGTATGACTGTGTAATATCAACGCTGGATTTCTTCAAGAGATTTAACTCATATAGTTTATGCCAATCCATACTGTTCCTCCTGCAGACAATACAAAGCGGCCTATGTACACCTGACAGAGATCAGAGCTCATGACACTAACATGCTGGAGATCAAGTCTATTGCTGGATTCATCAATTACAAGGTAGGGTTGGGGGTGTGAAGGACTTACAGGTATTCAGTATATCGAGGGGACATATCAATTTCCACCAGAGTAAACACAATATGTATTTTGCATGATGTGTGGAGTGTGCAATTTCATTTGAGGGAGAGGGGCACAACTTTTTAGCTTTGGCTATAAAGGACAAAAGCAGTGGGTAACGTATCATACTGGAGAACGGTGATTCTTTCGAGTAATAATGGATACTTTGATGTGGTGTAGGGACTACACTAGAAGCAAAATTTAAAGTATTACCTCTTTCATGTGACCCCCCCCCCCCCCTCCCCAGAGAGATAAGTTATATATGATGACAACAGCAGCAGCAGCTATAAGAACAAACACAATGTTCAGTTTTTATGGTAGTGCTGGTTTGATGGGGGCGTGTGAGAGCTTGTCCTCATTTCTTTAACCCTTTGAAGACTAGACATGAGATATCTCATCATGAGGTCAATGGGAAATGCACCATCTCCAACAGGTTAAGTTAATTGGCTTCCTAAACAAATACCGCTATTACTATTGTTAGTACATAGCATTAGTGGCATTTGTACAGTAAGCTGACAAATTACAAGCATCATTGGGATAGAATTCTCTGATCCTGTGGAACAGTTGTAAAAACTTCCATGGTAGGTTATTATAGAGCAGGGTTACTATAGCTGTGTACCCCGGTTTTCTTGTCACAGGACACAAGTGAGGTGTTACATAAAGTAGTGACAGTGCAACAGCTTTGATGAATGACCCACTGTTAACACAGTCATTTGTAATTTATGTTGGTATATTTCCTTAATTACCTCTAGATTTGCAGACTGTGTTTCTTCCACAACTCACCCCTCGATGCCATCAGCCAATTTCGCAAGCACGTGGACCTGTTTAAGAACAAGATTGGATGTGCGGAACTGGCATTTGAACACTCAGCGTGGATGTCAAAGCAGTAAGTTAATACAATGAAACCTGTACATAATGACTACAGAAGGGAGACAAGAAAAGTAGTTTTTATGAGCAGGTGGTCTTTAAGTCCAGGTTGTTATTGTTGTTGCTTTTTATGGCGTATGTCAGTCAATGAGTTCAATTATTCACGCCATTCAGGATCCTGTCATACATAGTTTAATGAGAAGTATTTTTTAAGGGAAACATAAATTGTGGTTTGTATAGAAAGGTGGTCTTTCTACACAGGTTATCACTAACTAGAACAGGTTTAGCTGTAATTACTAATGTATAATAAGTTAAGATAAATTAATAATTATAAATGCCCTAGTTGGATTGAAATGCCAGGCCCTCTCATAGCTTACAGTAAAGTATGAGTAACTATTAGTGAGTTACAGCTGTTCATCTGTGTAGTAACAAAGCGTAATAACAAAATGTATTCTTGTAGCCGTCATTAACCCTTTAGCACCTGAACCGCCCGAAACCGCCCTTCTTATTACTCCCTAGACTGCCCGAAACCGCCCGTCCGTAAAATGTGCTTTAGTATTCATTGTACACCCGTAGTTCACTGAAACGCCCAAAACTGCCCGTCTTATTACTCCCTAAACCACCCGAAACCGCCCGTCCGTACATTGCGCTCTGTTATACATTGTACGCCCGTCTTTTGTGCATCATTGAGGGCAATATTGCTGTACCTTCCAGGGAACCATAAGCCATTATCTACAGAGTCTTCAGTGGCTAAA
>JZLH01S0063610.1:57991-72420 GCA_001188425.1 Eucidaris tribuloides | reverse complement strand
CTCTCCCATTTTTGTTTTGCTTGCAGGGCGGAATCCGTATGCGCTCTGTGGGGGGGGGTGCACGTCGACCCAGTCAGCCCCCAAAGACCTATCGTCCTTGATAACAGACAACAGAAAAAACACAGCCACAAACATGAGACAATCTACACACACACACACAAAGCCCACAGACACATACAGACACACAACCAGACAAAACAGAAACACACAGAACAGCACAAGAGAACGACACAGACACAAAGAGAAACACATAAACAAACAGAACACACAGAAGCAGACCAGACAATAGTTACACAAGACAAAAACCGTCACATTACAAACACCACAAAAGAGATACCACACCACAGGCACAGACAGGACAAACACACAGGGACATAAAGACACACAAAAGAGACACACAGACAACACTATGCACAAACGACTTTAAACCCACACAAACCAGTACACATGCCAGACAGAATACAGTAACAGACACAGCGATACACATAACAAACACACATCATACAATATAGAAAAAACACATGACACGAAACATACAATAAAGACACACAGAAAACACATATGACAAAAGACACAGACCTGCACACAAACAAACAGACAATACATGATTTATAAAGACAACCGGACACTATACAGACACACAAACAGACACATGCAAGAAAATACATAGAAACACATGAAAATCAACAGACACACACACACACAACAATACATTATTAAGTACAGACACAGAGACACAGAAGACACAGAATCATACAGACACACAAGCACAAAGACATACACACAAGACAAACTCAGACACAACTAGACACAACAGAGAACACCAGACACACAAACAGGAAACACTACAGGACAACAATATACGATAGGAATGACAGACAGACACAGACACACCGACAAACACATATGTACACAAACACAGACCCCACACAAAACAGGGACAATTACAGACATGTAACCAGACACACAGAACACATACAGACATACAAACTAGACACATACAGAAGGACAAACACAGACACACAGACAACAGACGCACACAAACAATTACAAACACATACACACAGACAATACAGACACGGACCAACACAGACACATACACACGGCAAACACACTCAACACACACACACACACACAACAATCCACACACACACACCCACACAACCAACACACACACACACACACACAACAAACACACACAACACGACACATCATACCGACATATCACCCATCATACCCCAACAATTAAATTGTGATTTGATCATATCAATCCCCAATATCTGGGCTAACGTTTGGTCATCGTGCTGTGTATTCTGTGTTTCAGGATTCCGCCATCAAATAGGCCGCCACAAAAGTCGGCGTGAGTACCTGATGATGTATTCATGATTTAACGATATTAACGTTGAATTCAATATCCAGTGCCGTCAGAACTACTATAAGGAACGTTGGTGGCTCTATGTATGTCCATGATTGTACTGCTGATTGTCACATTTTATTTAAATTTACTATACTCTTTCGATTTAACTTATATGGCTTAGTTTATTTTTTTATCCTGATAATTTATCATTATCCGGATGTATATTAAATGTTAGTTAGAACATGGCATATCACATCGTGTTTTGTTTTTTAATACAAAGATGTTGATGGTCATGGACGGTTTTGGCTTTCACATTTTGGAACCGTCTGCGATCCCATGGCCGATACCGGCGTACGTCGTCAGTGTGCAGGGGCGCAGAACATATTTTTCGTTTTGGGGGGGGGGAAAAGACAAAAAAGGGAGTTATCACTCTCGAAAGGGGGCATTAGGAGCCTGCATGCAGATATTTTCACATGGATTAGGTTTCGGCCTGAAATTGCCACTTTTTTGCTCGCAATGTTATTGAACAAAAGTTTTTGAATGACCGGTTTCCGATCATGAAAAAACATGTGAAATGTATACACATCAGCTCCGCGAGCGAGCGTGCGACGGATGCGGTTTGAGAAAAATTAGAAATTTAAGTTGTAAACTTTGCTTTTGTTGCGTCTATTCTGGCATGCTAATTACAACTCTGAATTTTTGTAGGTTTTAAACATTAAGATGAAGAATCTGTTATAAGCATTCAAACTTTTCTACTATTGAAGTAGCTGTTCTTCCGTAATGCAAGCGGGATAAGGAGATTTCTGATCATTGAAAAGGAAATATATCTACTCCACGACGAGCGATAGCGACAGCGAGCGGTTTGGAAATGGATATGTTAAGTGTAAAAATCACTTTGTGTCTATTCTGTCGTGATTTAAAAAAAATTAAAATTATAGATGAAGAACATCTGTTTAGAAGCAAACTTTTCTGCTTGATAGTAGCTGTTTCTTCGCTGGTAATGTAAAGCAACGGCAAAGTGAGATTTTATGATCATTGAAACATTGAATAATATCCTATTTCCCTGGAACTGAGCGGAGCGAGCGATTTAGAAAAAAACGAGCGAAGCGGTTCTGGAAAAATGAAAATGATTAAGTTTGTAAAACTCACTTTGTGGTCATTCTGCGCGAAATACAAACTCAACAGTTTACAGTGTGTAGATAGATGAGAACATATAGATCAAAACGGCTATCCGTACGATATCAATGAGCAAAACACTTTAAGGGCAAGATGAAGTTAACAAGTAGTTTTCGATTATAAACTTACATCATCTATGTTGCACATTGTGAATGCGCGAGTTCTGTTTAGAGAAAAGGGGATTCTCCTTAAAAGTGTGTTTCTTTAAGATAAAGATGAAAAAGCGACAAGTCGGAAATTTTCCTCACGAAGAACCACTTTTTCGGCTTGGAGCACATAAAATTAGCGCCATGTTTTCAAGTAAAAGATGAGAGAGTTGGTCAATTTTCTGCCACCCGAGGGCTATTAGGTGAGAGTCCAAATGCCTATTTAGAACATAATGTGCCTCTTGAATGTATACCTCTATTAATCTACGAGTGAGTCAGGGCAAAATACAAAGAACAAACAACAAAAATAACAGAAATACCTCAGTGACGAATCGTTGCTTATTTCAAATAGATTCCCACTTACTCAGTATGCATGGAACAAACTAAAGAAAGGAATTTAAAATTTAGAAACAATGCATTATTTTTTCCTTTGTAAGTGATAAAGGGGTGGTGCGTAGTGGGCAAAATAGAGGCCTTAATTTGACCTCAATGGGGCATTAGGTGAGATGCAATGACCCTTTTCTGCCATCGAAATGTTCACTGAACATAAATTTACCCAATATGTCTTCTCTATACTTATTTACAAATTCCGCGCCCCGTTAGGCGCGCAATGACGAAGAAAATGATATGACATCATGACGAAAATATAACATAAAATAAAGAGAATTGCGCTTTCATCGACAAAAAATGACTAGAATTAAAAAAGTGGTCATTTCACAAATGGCACCTTTTATTTGAAAAAAAGGGCCACATTTTTTCCTATCGAAATTTGGGGGGCGGGCAATGCACCCCTGTCCCCCCCCCCACCGAGTTCCGCCGCCCCTGGTCAGGAGAGGCAATTTTTTTGTTTCATTTTTCTTTTCCAGCCGGTCCGTGCAGCTGAAAAAGAGTCCCAAGTCAGAAAAAGCTTGGGGAGGGGGGGGGGGGGCTAACACGAATACATTTCTTTCAAATCCGATTTTGGTGTGTTTTTTTCGGTCATCACGCCAACGCCGAAAAGTCGTTTGTGGAGGGGAGTGGGAGAAGGATGGAGAGAGGGGGTTGTGTACGAAAAAAATTATTTCCAAATCCGAAGTATATTTTTGTCAGTTCACGCTACCGCTGAAAAGGTGCTCGGGGGGGGGTTGGGTGAGGGGGGGTTGTCACCAATTTTTTTGGGGAGGTGGCTAGTCACCTCATTTTACGGGGTAGTTCAATATATGGAGTATATATTTTCGGGGGGGGTCGTTTTGCGCTGCATGGTCCCCATCCTCTGATACAGCACAAGCAAAAAAAATTATAATAAAAAGTCCCCTTCTTCCTGCCCCCCCCCCCCCGGTAATCATAATTATGATCGTGTTGCTAAAATGTGGACCCCCCCCTAAAATGAGGGGTAACATATTCAATCTGGATAAGGTGCGTGAAAAAATATGTCTTATCTAATATGACAATAATGATAGCGACCTTGATATATTGACGTTGCTGTATTTTATGAAGCTCAGACATCAAAGAAAGTTATTTTTTAGGAAATAATCTCTCATCATAATCTGGAAACTGAGTCAGAATTAACATTTTTCATTGTGTTGGGGGACTGTCATTACAAGGTTACCCATGCGCGTGTTGAAAAAACGAAGGTGAAAAAGGATTGTTTTCACACTCAGGTCGCAGTAGGTTTTGGTAGCAGACTAATTATCGAAAAGTGGGGTACAAAAATAAAAATACAGGACAAAATCCAAAGAAGAAAAAAAAAATACGGGCAATCTTGTCAGAACTTGAAAGCTTGTTTCTTTTAAACGTACTGAAATACTTGTTAGACAAGAATTATTACTGAGATCGACAGAACAATTAATACGTTTAGAGAACTCATTGAAGTCCTACAGCGCATGGTGTAAATCTATTGTAATGTGACTTCGATCAAAACTAACATGTCAGCAATGATTTACCAAGAGAGGAGTTATGGGATCTTATTCCGTAAGAGTACGAATGTAAATGAGAAAAAGCATTATTTGATATCCATTGCCCACGAAAACAAAGGTCAGTGAGAAAGAAAGAACACATTTTAACAGATTAATTATGAATTAGATTTCCATTTCCAGGGAGCGAGTTGCATGAGACTCAGTGGATATAGAAGCGTCGCGCTTCTAGTCCGGGAGGGAGAGGTTCGATCCCTGTCGGGTATAACCATAAGATTTTTAAAAATGGTCTTTCTGCTTTAATGCCAGAACGCTAGGCCATTCTAACAAACAGAGAGGGTAATAATAAATCTATATTGTTATGCAGGCCGGCTGGCTAGAGCCAGTCTTTTGTGACATGATGGTACCCTGGACGTAAATAAGACTATTATTAATTATTATTATTTATTATATTATTATTATTATTATTATTTGTTTTGAATAGTAAAAAATTTGAAATGTAAGGCTATAGTTTCGCGAGTGGTTTACGTACCATCTTCTTGCATCCTTGTATTTTGGTATAAAAGCCAAGAATGCCAAAGAGTCCAGCATTCCGTGAATGTTGTTCCCAACTCAATCGTTTTATTTCTGTCATGTTTGTGATTGGTCAAAATCGAAAGATTGTTTATACCCGTTGTACGCATTTGATTTCATGTTTCCACAGACCCCAGTTAGAGGATTTGTTAGTCGTCCAATCTTGTTGAAGATAATTATGTCGCTTGCTTACACTACCACGTTGTTTTACATGTGAAATAGCTGTTCACAAAATATAGATATAGGCATATAGTAAGCTATAGTTGATAAACAGCAATGCTGATGCATTATTATCAAAACTTCAACATGGAAGATTTTTCGATGGATACTTTTGCACAACCCCCCCCCCAAAAAAAACAAAAAAAAATTCCGGGAAAAAAAAAAGGTCATAACTACGACTTGCGATTAATCATTTTCTTAATTATAAGCCTATCTTCCCTCAATTATGCTTTGATAATTTTGGCCGCTACCACACTGTAAATTTTCACCATCCTCACCCCACCGTCCCCCCCCGCCCGCTGACCCACACGGCCCCCCCCCGCACAACCCACCCCGGGCCCCCCCCCGTCAACCACCAAGCCGATCAGAACTCCGGAGACTAAAAAGTATTGTCTGATTTGCGGCTCGTTACTGCGATTACTTAGAGAGCGGCTGGTCAGGTGAGGTATAAATGTATTATGACGGCCCCACCAATGAACTGATTAGATTTATTGGAGCTGGGAAAGGGTCAAAGGCTCACCGGGTCTAAAATATGCTCTGATTTGGCTCGTGTCCGTGATAACTGAGAACGGGCCAGCTTGGATTTTCATGTTAACTTGGTCGGTGAAGTATGTATTATAAGCTATCAATGAATACAATTCAGATTTCAGGGTTAATAAGGCTCAAAGTCGAAAGTCAACAATGCCTCATACCTTCGGTCTTTACCACAGATAACATCGAGAACCGTCTTATCGTGATATTGATGTAACTGCGTCGGTGAGTGACATGTAAGGTGTTATAATTGTGCTTACCATGAACTGATCATATTTTTGGGGGCTAAAGGATCAAAGGGCATGAGCGAACCCATACTTAATATCTTTACCATGATAACCTCGAGAACCACAGCTTATCAAGTATTGATAGTAATTGCAGTGAAGTATGTTATTATGGTAAGCTAAGTGGGATAAATGAAATTCAGAGTTGAACGGTCAAAAGCGCCTTACAAATGACCCCATACATTCAAAGTTTTTAGGATTGCGACGGTGCGTCGAGCGAATACCCAATCGGCTGCCGCTGCAGTGAATTTGCTCTAGTTTTTTTATTGAAATTTCTTTATAGCCAAAGGTCTATCACACCAATAACCAGAGTTCTGAATAATCTTTTTTTTTTAAAATTAATTAATGAAAATCTCGGTGGGGGGAGTGGGGGCGGGGGGGGCGACCCCAAGATTTTTCGAAATAATAATATATATATATATAATATTACAGCATCCAACACGTTGATAGGTGTGTAGTTATCTGAATATACCTCGAATGCAGAAGAGTCAGACGGTCTAGTTGAGTAAATGGTAAAAATATTTTTCCCTATTATGTGTTTTTTTTAGATAGACCACTTTATGATCTATGCAATGCCTGAAAATGCTTGCCCTGACAAACTCTTTCAGGTTTGGAGAAAACTTTTTAAAAATGAAATGGAGTGGGGACCCTCACATTTCCTCTTGGTAATGTACGCACTGCACCTGACCCCTCCTCTTGTATCATCACAGTTTTTCACTACAGGGGAAACCCCAATTGGTTGATAAAATCAAGTAATAACGAGCTCGGATATAGCGAGATATTACCGTTTTACGAGCGTAAATTGTCTTCGCGTCCTGTTTTTCTGTTAGGTGCTGTTCAATGTAAAGAAAGTACCGTTTATAACGAGCTCGCGTCATTGCCGAGATTTCGACTTATAACCCAAGTTATTTTTCTCAACCCGATTAACAAAGAACGAAAATAAGAAATATCACCTTGTTAAAACAAGGAAATGAAGTCGCATCGTGCGCGTGAATCAAATTCTAAAATTTTGGAATGCCCAAATAATTGCCCAATCGTTTCAGGAGCGCTTCGGGCACTTCAGCCTGCACGCAGCCAATGCACAGTACAGATGAATCCCGGAAGTCATCTGCACAGTGTGTATGGATACACACAATTAATCTCCACAGTAACATTCACTCTGTCACACACACAAAGCCGGCCTACACAGTAACTCAAGCGGAAGTTACGAGCATGGCAGGTGCTGCCGCTTTATTTCTCGTTGAGCCAGGTTTTCTTTATTATCTTTTTGAGTATATTTAATGAAAATAATCCAGATTTCTGTTCATTGACTTGGTGCAGAACAAGTAGGTAAGAAAGCTAAAACGATGGGTTTAATGCCTAGTCCCGCTCATGTTATATTTGTGTGATACATTAGTGTGTAAGGTTATAGCAACGAGGTACAGTTATACAATGGTAAAATTCGGCCGGTCCGGACACCTCGTTATAACGGGGAAATTCCCTGTATAACAAGTTTCAGTTAGGTTTCTGATTATCTGAGGTGACAATACTATACTTTCTGAAAGGTTGGCAAAAAAGTTGTCTGATTCAACCAAACTATACTCAGGGGCAATTCCAGTGATTAGTTATGTTACACTTTATGACAAACTTTACCTAACATTTGGCTCTTACATGAATAGCTGTTGATATTATTTTTCTGTCTTTGGTAACTGTCAGTTCTGTAGTCTGGCCACCAACTTCACAACATCAATGCAAAAGTTCAGTCATGCAGGGTTGGGCGGGAAATATAAAAGGTGGGAAATACCGGCGGTAATAACCGGTAAATACCGTCCGGGAAATAAGAGGCCGTCCGGTAAATATGGCAAAAAGTGGGAAATAAGATTAAAACATCAATTTTGAAAACTTTTTCTTCATTTTAATGACGAGATATTTCTAGAGAATCATCTACATGTACATAGCTAACCTGATCTAAATATTCACTTATTTTTATTTAAATGTACCCCTATATTTGGAAATTTTATGTTTGCTCCTTAAGTCTACATGTATGTTAATAGCTTGGTTATTAACCAGGACCATGCAAGAAATTTTCCCCATGTCAATTATCTGCAGTCTTTCCTTTTTCTTTTCTTTCTCTTACAACAGTTTTCCAGGCTGCATGCATGACAAAAAAAAAAAGAAACTCTTCATCTAATTAACTTGTAAATGTAATGTGGTCGTTAGTTTGTACACTGGCCCCTTGGGACATGTGTGGGATTATGGCTTAAGGAAGAAATTGAATAGAACTGCCAATTGCCAATATTTATAGCGGACTGATACTGTAATTACATGTAGATATTACATTTGTCCTGATGAAAAAATAGAAGAAAATTCCAAGATGCTTGGTTGTAACTAGAAGAGTGCTAATGATTGCCATCTTAACAGAGACATCAGTGCAATTAAATTGTTCATTTATATGATATTGATAGTAGTGATATCACAGTTCATTAGCATTATGAAACGTACATGTACATATATGTACAGAACTGTGATATCACTACTATCAATATCATATAAATGAACAATTTAATTGCACTGATGTCTCTGTTAAGATGGTACTTTAACTTGTCATGTATGTAAAGGAAATGAGATTACATATAGTATTACAAACATACTGTATGTGAATTTCAACATCTTTGAGGCCTTGTTGTTTCACAATAACATTGCTTTGGATTACAAACTACAAAATGTAGGACCAGGAACCAAGTGTATTTTTTCAATTTGTAGAAGGTAATGATGACATGGGTGATGAACAAGCAAAAGTAGAGCGACTTTCTTCCTTTTTCAGACCCTTTATACACAACAAAGTGCACAACACCAGTCATCTGTAATGCGTGGGAAGTCTACATGGTACATGTAGGTTTTCCTATTTATAGAATTCACAAGGTACAATTTGTGAATTGTCCATCATGACAGACTGGGGGTTTGCCACTTTGGGAGAAACCCAGTAGACTAAGGGTCCAATAGACAGATTTACCATTAACGGTAAGGGTCTGATAGATCGATAATCAAAGGGTCTGGTACACCAACTTTTAGAAAGGGTCCGATAGACCAATTACCGGAAAGGGTCCGATAGACCAATTATCAAAAAGGATCCAATCGGTCTATCAGAACCTTTTTGATATATTGGTCTGATCATTACCTTTATCTATTGTGACGCTTTGGTCTATCGGACACCTTTTTGAAGTGTGGTCTTACGTGCAGACCCTGTTTGATATTTGGTCCTATCAGACCCCCAGTCTATTGGGACTCTTTGAAGGCTTGATCTATTTGGCATCCCTCACTATTGAAACACTCAGTCTAACTCATGACTCAGACTGTACTGTCACTTTTGCCTATGCAGACTCGCAGCCAGCATTGCTTACATAAACAGTGCCTCAGTATGCTGCATCCATGGTCCATTCTCTTGTCCGGGGCAGATTCACGTGGAAAGCCGACGCAGGTACCATCCTATAGCGTTAGAGTTGTGGTTGAAGCATATGGCCGAAATGCTCCACGAAACTGACTCCAACTTTAAACTCCAGCGTCTATGCTTGATCACGATCAGTAATCGGAAACTTATCGTTTCAAGCCGTAATCTCAATTCTAGGACCATGTTTTTTAATAGGGAAGTGTATAATTCGACTATTTTCATTATTTATGTTGCAACGTATCGATGTGTGCAAATATCGTCATAGACTAAGATTTGGTCAAACTACACATCATTTTTACTAAGGTTAGCCGCAAAACAACATGTGATATTTTGATAATAATGATATACCAATGTTTTCCTGCTCAATCGCAATAAAAATATACCCCGGGTATTTCATAGTCTAAAATTTCATACTTTTATTTGCTTATGGTCAAAGAGAGTGTTTTAACATTGCTTGAAATAATTAGAAAAATCGTTGTCAGTTTCTCTTTGACTAACTAAGTATTACAGAAGCAAATTTGTTTCATCTACAAAATTAAGTATATTACAGTATTAAACTCAAAGTTCCAAACTGTACATGTGGACATTTTTTATTATGTGCGCCTGCAATGGAGTATTAGGTATCATTAGCATGCGATACATGTGCATGAAGCTGAGTAGTTTAGATACACGGTGTATGTTCATGTAGTCGTCAAGGACATTTGTGAAAGCATTCTATAAATATAACACAGTACATTCATGCTTTGACACATTGCGCACCACTGCACTCTGTTGGTTGGAAACCGTGGCATGAAGCAGATAGTTAGAGCTGCTTCTCAAGCAGACCCCAGGCATTTAGAGCGCTTTCCTTAGAAGACGGCTAGATGATCCCAACTTGTGTTTGTCGAGATTACATTAACCAAAACCTAATATTTTGGTCGGCTGTAGGCTTAATGATATCCTGCTGTTACCATAGTAGATTGCCAGTTGGCTCCCGATTTCGTGAATGCTACCCCCAGTACTCTGCTGGTGCTTTAATAAGCCCTGTGCTAAATAAACTAGTGTCCATTACGCGTAAACCCAAGGTGAATGTTTTTCTCGGAATGTGAACGCGTGAAAGTGATATTGTTCATTAATTGTCTAGATATCCAAAACACTGGAAGATTAGTACTAGTATGTCTAGGCCGCACTGCTCTTGTCCAGGACAAGGGCAGGACTATGGATGGCATCGCGATGATAGGAAGATGGCTCTAACCTGCGGTTCATCATGGCAGTACAAGTTAACTAATCTGGTTTCGTAAAATACGCAGATAATCATAGAATTAAAGTCTATTGACAAACTCTTAATATAAACAAACTTGTCCCAAAACACCAGTGAAAGAACATGATACTACAGGTAAATAAGCCTCTTGGATTGCAGTACTATCATACAGCACTCACCGGCCACCTGTATGGTAGCGTATTTATATTTCCCAGTATTCCCCGTAAAGAAAGGCGTAAAATACCGGTATTTTCCGGTATTTCCCACCCGTCGGGGAAAGAAGGCACCGGCCGGGAAATATGCCAACCCTGAAAATCAATGAGACATGTTTCAGTGCTCAGGTAATGAACAAGAGAGTTTAAATTATGGTTAGTTAGTGTTACATAGAAGAGGGACATGGAAATAAAATGACATAGATCTTGTGTCCTCAAAGTTTCCTCCTGTTGTTTCAACTGAAGACAAACTGTGGTAGTTCATGCCCTTATTTCTGCGGTGTCTTGATAAGTCATTTAATATATAACTTATTGATGAAAATCTTTTCATTTTTACTTACAACATCAAAAACATGGTTAGTTACGTTACGGTTAGTTACGTTACATTTTGTCATTTTTTTTTCAGATTTAGTATGCATATGTGGGGCTTTACTACTTTCAAAACAATGAGAAGACGCTATTGCCATGAAAAAAACTGCAGAATAAATGATAATTTTTCATGAAACTGAGATTTAGTCACACTAGTCCCACATGTGGTATTTCATTTATGGTTCTAATTCTAGAGGGTGCTGTTGACGACGTAAAATTTAGAGTAGAAATGATGTCCCCCATTGTTTCTTCATGATTCTTATCCATTCAAACCATTAAAATGTGATACGATTCGAGATAAAGCAATTTATATAATTTGTGATTTGTCCTATAATTCATGGATTTGCCCCTAGGCTTAACCTTTTGTGCACGAATGTTGCATCTGTGCACAATGGCACAATTAAATTGAACAATTGTAATAATTATTTTCCTCCTTCAACTTTCTATAGAAGACACTAAAAAATTGCTAGTGTAACATCTGTAGAAAAAATACCATTTTCAATACCGCAATAAAAAAGCAAAATTCAAAGAAAAAAAACAATTGTAAGTATTATCCCCTCAGAATAAATTTACCGTGTGAAGAGTTGAACAACCAAAATTCTTCAGTGTAATCAAGTTTTGGGTGTTTTCTGATGTTGGAGAATTCCACTTTTTAATTCTAATTTTTGTTTTTCTTTTCAGGTCGCCAGCGAGTTGAATGCAGCCATCTTGGAAGCGGAAAACCGCGAGTCGACACCGAAACTGACGAGTCTGCTGAAACTCCTACTCTGGTCGCAGGAACAGCTGGACGCAAAGAAAGTGAAATTCCCAAAGTTGAAAAATCTTGCCACAGGAGAGTTTGAGGAGACAAAATAAACTGAATAACAATCTTTAGAGACTGGGATATAGGGCTTTGGCCGGGAACCAATAACCCGTCTTGAACCGGCCTGAAAAATTTGGTCAAAATTCGTTCTGAGTTCTGTGTGGGGCTCGAATCCGGTAAGAATTAAAAATCCGGGACACACTAATTTTGACCTGAAACCATTGAAGACGGTTTAATTTTGCTTTAATACGCACTTTCCATTGACCTCACGATGAGATATCTCGTGTCTAGTCTTCAAAGGGTTAAATTTATGGCTGTTCTGGAAGTGGCGGCATGCTTGATTTCGGAGTGAAAACAATCCAACAACGGTTTGATTTGCTGACAATTTCTTGCACAATTTTTTAGAAATTGTGATGTAAATACCCAGCATGGATTTTTGATGATTAATTTCATTTATTTATTTCTTACCTAGCTGGTATTACTGGGATAAGTCGTCAGTTGTCCGGCAGAAGAGCCCTAGCATATGTTCCCAGCAGAAGGGCCTTAACAGTAAATTTTCTCTAATTTTAAAAATATTGCCTTATTTGATATTGGCACTTAACAGACTGACAGAAGGATCTAAAAATATCACATTATTTTGATTTCATGTGGAAAAAAGCCAATGGTTTTCAAGTTAGAGACAATAAGTGTTAAGGCCCTTCTGCCAGGAACATATACTAGTAGGGCCCCTCTGCTGGACAACCGACGAAGTGTTGTGCGATATTTTTGTTTCGGTCGATGAACGCCAAAGAAATATCACTGATTAGGTGCTTTTTCATTGCGATGATTTGATGAGTTGCCGGTATTAATGCATATCATTGCTGGACTGATAAAACCTTGTACATGTATCTCAAATTTTGGTGAAAATGACTTTCATTGATAAATGTGAAGTTTAAGGTATAGTTCATCTTCTAATAACTACATGAGTTGCATATCTTAAAACATAATTGATTATCAAACATAGTCTCAAGTTCAAATATTATAGCCTATGCCCAAAATTTGTTAAAATAAGAATGTTATTACTCTTCTGAAAACTGTGTTTTTTGAGATACGAGGTTTTAACAGCCGAGCGATGATATGGCATTTCTATTACTGGCAGTTGTGCATGTGCAACTGTGAGTCTCTGAACAAGTACCCATCGCGATGTCTCGTCTGGACTTACTACAAAGAACACAACATAGAGGAAACAGAAGGGAGACATTTTGACAAGAAACTAAATATTTTGTGACATACAGTGCACTCTCATTAAAAAAGAACATTGAAATAACAAAATTTCATTGTAAAGAAGTAAAATCTCTGGTCCCATATCTTGGCTTTTCTTTGTATTCTATTGTTTTCGTAACCCTTTTATTATAAAAAACAATTTCATGGGTCCCAAGGACTTCTTTATAATGAGAGTGTACTGTACTAGTGTCGTGATAGTGTACGAGGGGTCATAGACATACCAAGAGGGTGAGGGAAATGTTTGGGATGTTCATCCCCCCCACCTTAGCCAAAAAAAGAAAAGAAACATGGGTAAGTAATTTGAGAACAGTATAGTTCAGGGCCCCGTTTGATAAAAGTTGACATCATGTCAACTTGCCAGTTTAGTGGCAACTACCATGGCAACAGTGCTTCACAGCCAATCAGTCTTGGATTTTTTTTACACAAATAGAAGTAGAATGGCAAATTGATATGATGTCAACTTTTATGAAACAGGGCCCTGGACTTGACGAGCTTTTTTGGGGGGAACTGCTTTCGGACTTCATGACCCCCCACCCCACCCCCACTTTTTTGTTGTCGCACTGATTTGCATCATAGAACCTTCTGCTTTCAGATTTATTGACCCCCCCTTTTTTTTGGGGGGGGGGGGGTGGGGGGGGGGGTTGGGTGTCTCAATTTGCACCACTTATGTGTAATGAACAATCCCTGTTGACGGCATCAAAGGTAGAAGGGATTGGGTGGGTGGGGGGGGGGATTGAGCTGTAATGCATAATCACTGCAACAATCTGAGTTTTACAGGAATGTTACAGATTTATCTACTCCATTATGTGACAGTACTTCTGTACACTGTGTAAATTGCATTTTCAAGTATGCACCCCTTTAGAGCTGAAGAATATGCAGTGACACATTCAAACTACAAGGGCCCCCTAAATTTCATTGCTTGTTCAAATTGCTATAAA
>JZLH01S0063610.1:0-10061 GCA_001188425.1 Eucidaris tribuloides | reverse complement strand
ACATTCTCTACACACCCCAGCCTGAAATATCTCATTCAGCTTTCAATGAGATAATACTGGGTGGAGAAATCACAGGAAAGGCCACTATGAAGTCAAAATTGGCACTGCAAGACCACATGCATGAGGGATTTTTTTCTTTTTGGTTGGGAGTGGAGGGAGGGGGGGGGGGTACAAGCACACTAGTCCCTACCCGTAGTATGGTACATGAAAATGCACATTAGGTATCTGCTTCGTGACATTGCATGCAGATTTCAGTCAGAAACATCTGGAATGCAATATACATCAATGCAAATTTTCTGCTTGAAAAGATAAGGCATTCACTATTTAGACATTTCAAGCATGTAATGTACATTCGCTACAGTGAATATACATGTACATCACAGGTACATGTACATGTATGTATATAACCTACAAACTGTCTTCGCAATTCCCAAAAGTTTTTGAATAATCATTATAACACCCGAGTTCACTTGCTTGAACTTTTTAATAATTGTGGTTCCTTATGGAATCATTCCAACAGCACACACATATTGTCACATAACGTCTTTCAAACACCTATTTATATCAAATTTTGCAAATTAAAGTTTGTCAAGTGCACATTTATGGTTGAATCTTCATATTACGACTTATTTCTAGCTCACTTCTTTGATTACACCCTACTGGCAATTATGCAATTTAAACACAACTTTTCAGAGATAAATTCAACTTTCTATTCTAGTTTCCATTTTAGTAGTGAAATAATGATGAACATTGTTATTACAGTTGTTACATGTTTTCATACAATATTCAAAGGGTAAATTGTTCAAGTGCACATTTACAGTGAAATCTTCACATTATGACTGAATTTTAGATGACCACTTTAATAAGACCCTTTGGGCAGTTATACAAATCTTGAACACAACTTTTCAGAAATAAATTGTAGTCAATTTCTGTTGGACTAGCGAAATAATGAAGGACATTGTTCTAAAAGTTATTACATGCTTTCAAAACCACTTAAAAAGGAAAGTAAAATAGTTCAAGTGCACATTTATAATCAAATCTTCACATTATGACTAATTTCTAGCTCACTACTTTGATAAAACACTTTTGGCAGTTATGCAAATCTCGAGCATAACCTCTCAGAGACGCAGTCTGCCCAATTTCTATTTTCTACGTTTTCCAGTTTATTTCACGACATTCAATAAATTTCTGGAAAAATGGAGTAAAGCAGAAGTCGCGCATGACTAAATGCTGAAAGCGTGGTGCGTGTGCGACGTTATGTTCTATTAAATCTTGAGGCTTTAAAAAAAAGAAAGAAAGAAAAATGAATCACGTTCACATGGAATCAATAGTGATGCATTAGCATGAGAGAGCGTCTTTTCTTTATGAATTTAATCAATAAAATTGTGACTCGGTGTCCACAGCGAAGCCATGCTAAATTTCTGCCCCAAAAAATCAATACAATGAACATAAAAAAGGGTATGTTTAGAACAAGTTTAATTTTATGGGTGGGGAATTATTCATGGAAGAAAGGGTAAAATACAGGCATAGTTTATCTGCACACACATTTTTTTTGTAGGGAATTGAATTTGGAAGGAACTATTTTTTTCATAAAGGGGTGTAATGTGATCTGATTGTTCATGGATACAATTTCTGAGCATTGATAGGAAAACAATGTGACTGATATGATAAACACAGAGAAAAGCTTAAAGTGATAGGCTAACATTATGGAGCTTCAATTCAAAAAATTGTCAAATTTTGATATCTGAACTACATAGTAGTGTTCATATGGACAAATAAACATCCTAGAATAAAAAAAAGTTTGGAAAGTTACATTGCCAATGGCAAGTTATGCATGAATAAACAATTAAAACTCGGGGTGAGTTTAAATAGCGTAGGTGCAAACATAGTAAGTCTATGGGAGAAAATGGGCACGTGAATCTGATCAACTTACGATTTTCACTTTTTTAAAGCACTAAATAATCATTTTGAAATACAATTTTTTTCAGGGTGTCATTTTTAGACCTTATCAAAGACAATGGTACATGTAGCATGGGGAATCATGTAGCTCAGATTTTTTTTTTTATCTTTGGTAAATGTTAGCCAATACCTTTAATTTCATTGGTTATCTGGCAGAAGGGCCCAATCATATGTTCCCGGTGGAAGGGCCTTCATCATAAATTTTGGAAGAGAAGGAGATGAAAAGACGGGAAAGACTTGATTGAAGAAGATCAAATGACATAAAGACAAGAAGGATTCAAGCAAGAACAAAAGAAGGCCAAAAATATATATTGTTTTAGAAGATGAGAAGATGTTTAAACAATCAGCGTAAAAGGAAAAGAGGAAATGATCTAGGTTCACTGAAAGTGAAAACAGACAGTAACAAAAATGAATAACTAGAGCAGTTCGACTGCGCGCAGTCGATGGGTATGCCTCCGAAGTCCGCATTCCCATCCAATTGATGTAATTTGAAAAGCTTCAAGTTACCATGGTAGCAAGACCAATGAAATGAATAAGCCCATGTGACCTTTGACCAAGTTACAGTAAAATCCAATAAGTAGTTCTTAAATTATCATGACAATGAGCTCAATTCGGACATGAGGCCTTGTGACCTCTGACCTCTGACCTATCAACTCCAAAAACGAATCAGTAAATTGGTGCCTTATATTAGATACTTCTCCCAATTTACATCAAAATCAAACCAGTCATACTCAAGTTATCACAGTAATGAGCCCAAATCAGACATATTTAAGGCCCGGTAACCTTTGAACCTGTTGACCTATCAACTCCAAAAATCTATCAGCTTATTGTGTGCCTCATAATGCTACTTCACCCACGTTGCATCGAAACTCCGAACTGGCTGTATCTCAATTACTCGCGTGTAGCGAGCACAAATCCAGCCGCTCGACACTCGGCAAGTCCGACGGCCCTGAGACCTGTAAAAATCCTGTCGGGCCAGTATAATTTCAGAAATACGGCCAATTTTACTGGCTCGAGGCCAGTAGAAATCTGTCAAATATAATGATATATCGGCAGACGAAAACGGGCGTCATTCGGAGCTATATTTAGCTCCGTATTACGCCAAATATATGAGGAGCTTTATTTCTGACCGCAGAATGAATTTGGCTCCATATTTAGTTCCGTATTACGCAAAAATAATTGTTAGGTGTATTTTTGACCCACGGAAACTGAATTGGCAGGTATCAATAACTTAGTTCACGTTTTATGCCAGAAATGAAGTCGGCATATGCTTTTTGCTATCCGCGGATATATAATTTCGCTGATATTAGTCCGATTACCGCCAAAATATGTTAAGGGTGTATTTTTGACCGCGGAACATGAATTGGGGTAATACTTAGTTCCGTTTATATGCCAGAAAAAGTCGGCAATATGATTTTGATCTCGGAAATGAAAATTTCATTTTGGGGGGGGCTAACATTTCGTTCCGTATATATGCAGAAATACAAAGTCGGCAATATGATTTTTGAGTCCGCGGAATGATTTGGCCTAACATTTCGTTCCTGTATTATGCCAGAAATAAAAGTCATCGGCATATGATATTGATTCGCGAATGAATTTGGCTATATTTCGCTTCCGTATTATGGCCAGCAAAGCAAAGTCGGATATGATTGATCCGCCGGAAATGAATTTGGAATATTTCGTTCGCGATGTATGCAAGAAATGAAAGTCGGCAATATTGATTTTGTCCGCGGAGAATGAATTTGGCAAAATATTTCGTTCCGTTATTATGCCAGAAATAAAGTCCCGGCAATATGATTTTGCATTGCGGAAATGAATTTGGCGATATTTCGTTCCGTATTATAGCCAGAAATAACAAGTCCGGCATATGATCTTTGATCCGCGGAAATGAATTTGGCCTAATACTCTTTTCGTTCCGTATTATGCAGAAAAAATTCGGCAATATGATTTTGCATCTGCCGGAAATTGAACTTTTGGCTAATCGTTCCCGTATCTATTGCCAGAAATAAAAGTCCAGGCAATATCTATTTTTTTTGGATTCGCGCGAAATGAATTTGGGTTAATATTTCCTCCCGATACTTAGCCCAGAAATAAAAGTCACGGCATATGATTTTTGATCCGCTCGGAAATGATTTGGCCAATATTTTCGCTTCCGTATTTATGCCAGAAATAAAAGTCCGGCAATAGGATTTTGAGACCACTCGGAATGAAATTTGGCTAATATTCGCTTTCAGTATTATGCCAGAAATAAAAGTCGGCAATATGATTTATCTGCGAGAAATCGAATTTGTGCTATATTTCGATTCCGGTCATTATGCATAGAAACTAAAGTTGCATATGATTTTGATCCCGCGGAAATGAATTTGTTTCTCAGCCCTGTTTTTTACGCTAATATTTCGTTCCGTTTATGCCAGAAATAAAAAGTCTGCAATATGATTTTGATCCACGGGAAATGATTTGGCCTAATATTTCGGTTCGTATTAATTGCCAGAAATAAAAGCGGCAATATGATTTTTGATCCCGGAAATGGATTTGGTACATATTTCGTTCCGTATTATTGCCAGAAAGAAAGTCCGGCAATATGATTTTGATCCGCGGAACTGAATTTGTGCTAATATTTCGTTCGTATTATTGCACAGAAGATGAAAGTACGGCAAATATGATTTGATCCGCGGAATGACATTTGGCTAATATTTCGTTCCGTACTTATGCAGAAATAAAAGTCGGCAATTTCATGATTTTGAATCCAGCGGAACACTGGATTTGGACTAATATTTCGTTCCGTATATATGCCAGAACAATAAAAGTCGGCAATTATCATTTTGATCCGCGGAAAATGAATTTTGGCTAAATATTTTCGTTCCTATTATGCCAGAAATAAACAGTCGGCAATATCGATTTGGTGATCCGCGAAATGATTTGGTAATAGTTTCCGTTGGCTATGCAAAAATAAAATTGGCAGTCGTTGATTTTGACCCACGTTATTAATTTGCTGATATTCCGTATTACCGCCAAAAATCAAATTGATATAGAGTTTTTTTTCACCCGCGCGAAATGGGAAATGAGGGTAATTAGTTCGTTATTATGCAGAAACAATAAACTACCTAACAATAAAAAGGAACTAAAGTATTACCCCAATTCGTTTCCGCGGGTCAAATCATATATGCCGACTCTTTATTTCTGGCGGTAATACGGAACTAAATATCAGCGAAATTAATAATCCGGGCATCAAATCATATTGCCCGACTCTTATTTCTGGATAATAGCGGAACGAAATATTAGCCAATTCATTTTCCGCGATAAAATCATATTGCCGACTTGTTATTTCCTGCATAAATACGGAACGAAATAATAGCCAAATTATTTCCGCGGTCAAATATATTTTCGACTTTTATTTCTGGATAATACCGGGACGAATATTACGCCAATTATTTCGCGAGTGATCAAATCATATTGCCGACTTTCATTCTGGCATATACGGAAACGAACATATTGCCAAATTAATTTCCGCGGACATCAAAATCATATTGCCGACTTTTATTTCTGCATAATACGGGAACGACAATATTCCGCAAATTCATTTCGGGATAAAATCATATTGCACTTTTATTTCTGCATATACGGAAACGAGATATTATTCCAATTCATTTCGCGGTATAAAATCATATTGCCGGACTCTTTTTTTCTGGCCATAATACGGAACGAAATATTACCCCCATTCATTTCCGCGGGGAAAAGAAAGTCTTTACAAATTACGTTTTTAGCCGTAAAATCCGGAACCTAAATACTCGTGCGAAATTAAGTATCCGCTGGGTCAAAAATTTAAATTGGGGCCGACTTTTCATTTCTAGGCATAATACGGAACGAAATAATTAGGCAAATTCATTCGCGGAATCAAAATCAAAATCATGGGCATTAATACAGAACCCTACATCTCTACAGGCGACATTAATGTTCTACAGTAAAACAACACAACAACAAACAAAGCATGAACATTCAAAGTTTCAAGTTTTATTTACTCATCTTCAACAAGTAAAATAGTTCATTTTTATATCAATACTCAATATACTAAATACAAAGACAACAAAGCATAATCTAAATAATGCGAACACTAATATTACAGACTACAAGAGGATAAATTGTTTGTCAAAAATGAAGTGGGATCAAATTAAACATTAAATAAATTTTGAGCTTGATCCCTGTATAACAAGCCGAGACAATAAAGGGAATTGTACGTAATTCAACAACTAAACAGCTGAACATAGCAAACAAAACTAGTACAAAAGAACAGCACAGAATCATCAGACCACCCCCCCCCCTGGCATAGCCCTGGGGATGTCGAAGCATTCAATTCTGGAGGACAACAGTTCTTGATATGCTCCTAAACCAATATTTTCAAAATAATCCAGTGACTACTGCAATAACTTGCGACCAGTTTGTTGTTAGCATCATTACGGAGCTGCGCAATACTATTTGCTTATATTGCGGGGGGGGGGGGGGGGGGGGGCAGTCAATATCAATATTAGTTTGAATGTGTTTTTTACATTTATTTTTTTCGGGCCAGGTAAATCTTTAAGGTTCGGTGCCAGTAAATAATGAAAAACTTGACTTTTGCTTTGAGTCCGACCGAACAGGTGGACAGTAGAAAAAAATGTTAGTGTGGGAGCCACTGCAAATTTCAGACATATTTAAGCACTGGCCCAGTGACCTTTTGACTTTGACTTTCAGCTCCAAATCTATCAGTTTTGGTGCCTCACAATACATATTTCACCCAAGTTACAAGAAAATCCGACTAGTCGCTTTCTCAAATTATCACGGTAACGAAGCCAAATCATATATATTTGTAGGCCGCGGTGACCTTTGACCTTTGACCTTTCAGCTCCAAAATCTAATAGTTCATTGTGCCTCATAGTACATACTTGCTCCTAGTTACATCCAAAAATCTGATCGCGCGTTCTTAAGTATCGCAGTAACAAGAACGGTAGGCGGTCCACGGACGGACGGAAAACCCCGAAAACCATGATGCCTCCGGCAACTCGTTGCGGAGGCATTAAAAAGAAAGAATATAGAATAAATAGTAATATTATAAATGAAAAATAAATAATCGAAGTATATAATAGATAAATAAAAAATAAATAACATTAACATAAATAAATAAAAGTAAAAAACCACAAGGGTACTGACATTCATGTATGATGAAAAGAGAAAACCAAAGAAAAGAACTGTTGATATTAAATAAGAAAAAGGTGTGCTGTTTTACACGAAATGAACTTTAAAAAATCTAAACAAACGACGGATTTGTGGAAGACGCAGGAGAAGTTGGGTTTACAGGACATTGAAGGAGATTTTGAACTTGTGGCTACTGGGAACCAGTGATGGCCATGTGTTACTCGGTGGGATTTTCAAAATCTGGTGTGGTGGCAACAGTCTAAAAAACAGAATGAAGAGGATTGGAGTAAATAAATTGAGGAGAAACAAGGGCGATAGCCAAATGTGTCACGCCAGTTTCGCTCGTACCAGCAATTGCTCAAAGACAGTTAACAATGCATCAAAAGGTCTCTTGTTGCACCCCATGCCAATGCACCGTTTGACCTCAGTGATGACCTTCAGCTCCCTATGAAGGCACTCTACCACTCGAGTTTCGGTCACAATTGGGCAATAGCGGGCAAATTTTAGGGCCATTATCAAAACTTGTCCGCAAAAAAAATAACACTCTTTGGATCAAAAAGGTTATTGACACCTTGCTGGTGACTTTCCTAGTGGTTGCACCTTCAGATCATATGGAATTCTACACCCAGTTTGGTCACAATTGCCGGCTAAATGGGGGCAAAGTTATGAGGCCATACCATCAATCAAAAAACTCTATCATTTTCGGGATCGCGCGGGCGCGGCGGCTCCGGGTCAAAAGGTTGTGACCCTGTCCGGTCTGACCTTGACTTGTGGTGACCTCTCAGCTCCATATGAGACATGCTACCACCCAAGTTTCGGTTCACAATTGGCTATGGGCGGCAAAGTCATGAGCCATACATTCAAAACCTTGCTCAAAAAATTTAACATTGGCTTCACAAAAGGTCGTTACCCTGTCAGTGACCTTTCGACCTCGTAGTGACCTTCAGTCCCTATGAGAACTCTTACCAGCCTTTTGTGGACAGCACGCCAAAGTGATCCTTTGTCTCCCCTCCACCTCGGTCGCGGCTCGACAAAAAGGCATCGACAGAGATAAAAATGACTAATTCACACGCAACAAGAGACAAGAATGACTCTACTTCATTCACTTGTGATTCCGCCAACAATCTCTTTTCATTGAAGCAGTACAGTACTCTCAGAGTTTCTGTGATCAAATGAAAGAGAAGAAAGAGACTGGTTTAAAAAAAGAACACAGTACCAAAGAGGAAAGTGATTCGCAAACAAAACAGAAAGCCGCAAGGTAATGATGATGGAAAACGATGATCGCGATGAGCAGGTGGGGAGAAAAGTGGAGGAGAGAAGGGAAAGAATGTTTCACGCGAAATAAAAAACACTAGTACTATCGACGAGTGGTGGTTGTGTGTGTGGGGTGCAGGTTGGAACTAACGTCCTCGAGAAACATGGACGGGCGATAAAGTTACATGACAAAGAATTGCCTTCTTTCTACTTTTTAGCACTCTCACTTATCATCCTAAAGATGTTATCTGTGATCATGGTGAAAAGGATGGTTTACACCAGATAAAAAAGCAGACCACAGCAATCGTGAACGAGCTGCAGCGACGGAGACAAGATGAAACAGAGATGAGGAGTAAGGAAGCGTCAAGACACGAGGCAAGATCGTTATTTTTTTTACAACACTAAGTTTTTATGGCAATCGGCAAAGAGAAAAACAGAGTGACCAGATGAAAAGGCGCTTAGAACGCACAACATACAAAGAATTAACTCTCTACCTCCTTGCCATTTTTACCACATAGTCTCCTTTTTGTATTGAAGAGCGTTCTATGGATCACATGCATGAAAGAGAATGGTTTAACCAAAGATAAAAAGAGACCAACACAATTAAAAGGAAGCTGTGAAGGAAGAGGGTAACTAACAATGATGAACACGAAGATGAGGGGTTGGAGGATGAGAGAGAAGGAAAAAGTTATATCTACAACGAAACAGAAACAATTCTATCTGGTGAAGATAAAGACAAGGCAGTCGACACAGATGAAAAGTGATCACACAAAGGGTTGGACACAGGAGGACTTCTACTTCTTAACAATTTAAAGAATAAACTTTTGCATCCAGATGAAGAATGAAAAAGAAATGGTTTACAAGATAAAAAGTGAAAGAGTGAAAGCAGAAAAGAGAGACTGGATACACAGAATGAAAAGAGCGCATGAGGCAGGAAGGACGCGGTCAAGACGAGCGGACAGATATTTTCCACAAAACACAGCGAAACTAGTATATTGTGAATGATAGAAGGAGAAAAATAGCTAACACAGATGAAACGACGGTACAACAGCAAAAGTGTAACAAGAATGACACTCCTTTATCCACTATCTCATTTATCTCATCTGAGCAGTTAATTATGTGGCACCACCATGATGGAAAAGGACTGTTTCACACGAGATAGTAAACACGGAGACAACAAGAGTGAAAGTAAGAGGTACATGCGGCCAAACAAAGATTAAACATGCAGGAGGAGAGAGCAAAGAAGGGTCGGCCAAGATGACAGAAGCCAATTAAGTTACTCTTACCAAAGACAAGTATTGGCTGGATGTGAACTTAAAGACAGTATCCTGAGCAATAGAATCCGGAACATCGCTTGCATCACTCGTCGCTGTGGTATCAGCATGAGAGAGTATAGACGTGAATCGAGTCTCGGTCACACGAGCTGCTAGCACACGAAAGAATGTATCCTGCGACGTTTCGCCATGCAATCTCAGCTCATCAGGCCTCGTACGAAACGACGCGCTGTGCACGTCTTATTCTATAGCGCTCGGCGCAGCGCTCAACCGCCACCGGGAGCGCCCCCGTCGACCTTGCCGTTGCCGCCGCGACGCTTGCGCCTATTCTTTCCGGAGCGTCGCGCGTTGTTTCGCCTTGCTATTTGGCCGCCCCTACGAAAGCCAACGGGACATGCCCCCACC
>JZLH01S0063588.1:128913-142254 GCA_001188425.1 Eucidaris tribuloides | reverse complement strand
TGACTCCGATCTCACCAGTGGGACGACCGCCTCTTCTGGCCGAGCGGCCCGCGAGCGAGAGGCTTGACTTGCGTAATACTACACTGTACACGCAATGCGAACAAGCTTAAAAGATCTGTCGCCAGTAAAACAAACAAACTTCGAGCGCTCATTTTTAATCAATATTTATGGCATATATATTGGCCTCTCTATATCATCAGGAAGTGATTCAGGATCAGAGATTTCCAGACTGCACTCGCATCTAATTTTGAATGGAACAACTAAGCCCAGCAGCAACTAAAACGGAAATTTTGCCGCCAGGTTTCCAGCTAGAAGCGCAAACGACGAGCCGACACCGCTGCAGTGGCCACATAAGGCCCGACATTCGGGCCCGACATGAAAAATCAGGAATATGAGAGATATTTGGAAACAACTATTGGTAAGTAATGCATATTCAAGCTAAAGTGTAGGATAGTTTTACGTAAATTTGAAGTATGTTATGATAACATACTGAACATGCATTCGGACATGCCATTCTTTTACTGTGTTGGTGTTTAGTATCCTTGCATTGCACGCGCGGGAGTGCAGTAGTTGGCTGGCGGCGCGGCCGCAGCCGATCGACAGGGCTCAAGCTCCGTAGCTCCCCGGCGGGACCCCCGGCCGATGCAGGCGTCAACTTCCAGCCCCTCGGTGTTGACAAGGACGTACAACCGCCAAAAATGTCATACACACCAAAACCAGAATGGTCCTGTAAATCTGACGGCTCGAGTAGTTTCTGAGGTCGAATCGCCTTCAAATTTTTAAATTACAGAATTGTTCGAAGAAAAATTTCCACGGGCCGTCTGATCATATTTACCGGTTCCATTCTGAGTGGAGTATGATATACAGTTTGGGCAATGTCGCATCTCTGTACAACACCGAAAGGGCAAGAAGTTGACCCTTTGCATCGGCCGGGAGAGCTACCGACTTGACCCCTGTCGAACGGGCTGCGCTGCGCGCCAAGCCAACTATCTGCACTCGCGTCGCTACAAGCGCAAGGATTCAATCACTACCAACACAGTAAAAAAGAATGCATGTCGCCGAATGTATGTTCAGTATGTTATCATAACTACATTCAAATTTCGATAAAAACTATCTAATCACTTCAGCTTGAATAATGCATTACATTACCAATAGTTGTTTCCAAATATTAGTCTCTCATATTCGCTGATTTTTCATGTCGGCTTGTATTGTGTGGCCTGCCAGCGGGTCGCTCGTCTTGCGCTTTTAGCTGAAACCTGGCGGCAAAATTTCGTTTCATAGTTGCTGGGCTTATAGTTGTCATCAAAATTAAGATACGAGTCGAGTCGTGGAAATCTCTGGCATCCTGGAGTCACTACCTGATGATATAGATACGGCCATATATTGCCATAATGATGATGAAAAATGGACCTTCGGAAGTTGGTTGTTTACTGCCGACAGATCTTTTTAAATGTCGTATGCGTGTATACTATTACGGCAAAGTCAAGGTCGCTCGCGCGTCGCAAGAGCCGGCGTTCCACTGATGAGTCACATGATTAGAGCTTGTTTTGCACATCGGGGCAAAAAATGTTGGGCGTTCCCAAACAGTTTTATTTTAGTGAATAACTCAAAACCTTGAAACTTGCATCAGAGAATTGATAAGTCAGATTGGAATTCTAGATGAAAAATACTCTAAAAAGATGTTGACTTACCCAGTTTTGATAGTTTTTATATCATACGCTACCTTTTAAGATTCCCACTGTTAATGAAAGGAAAGCGGAGGAGGTTACTCCTCTAGTACGGTCTGGACACAAGACTATACCCCAGGATTTGTCTACCAGGTGATAACTGCTGGTGAAATACCGAGTAACACTACAGTATTAGTTGATAATACACATTATGTCTTCTCTCTTCACGCGTCGTGACTGTGATACGCAAGCACGCTTTCAGCATTTTTTTTTGTGGGCGGGGCGAACTTGGTGTAGAAATAATGATATTTCATTCTTAAGTACAGTATTATTTTAATATTAGATGATTTCCCAGGTAATTTCCGATAGAATGGTATTCCAACAACAATTAACTATCAATTAAAACTCATTTTCATGAGTATGTCATAGTACCTTTAATTGTCAGTCATATTGGGGGTTGGTGGCAGGTTATAGAGGGACCGCTCGGGTTTGTTACAATAATAACTCCGGATATTAGTTGTAAATTAAGAATCAGAAGTAGGTACTATCAATCAAAGTTACTGACAATTATGATTTTCAGGTTTGCCTTACATTTCCTCGTTAGATCGGTTGTTCATCTAATCTGTTTGTTTGGTCACAAACATATACTCCTAGGAAACGTTAAAGAAAAAATTTAAATGACATCCCCTCCCCCTCCAATTAAATACGTTTATTTGAATGACGCTGGTGAGAAGGGATACATTTTGTTGGGGGTATGCATGTTTTTTGATTAAAAAAAAATGCTTGAGTAAATCCTTAATTTTGTTTAATGGTGGTATTTTTTTTCATTTCTCGATCCTGAAATAAACTTACCGAAGGAAAGTTGTTAGTATTAATGTTCAAGAGATGTGCATTCTCCTGGAGACCATTATACGATATAGAATTTTATCGATGATCTTCTACCTTGCCTTATACATCCTTAGCATTACTACCAGGATTCATTTGTAAAAGTCTTTGTTTACCTGTTCACAAAACTGTCTTTGCTCAAGTTTGATTCAACTTAAGATGGATACTTAAAGATGCAGTGTTTTTAATTTGGGATTCATACGTTGTAAAGTTTTTGAAATATAATTTATGAATTATCTCAAATTGGGCCGTTGCCTTACATTTCCTCTCAAGTTGTATTTTGTAGCTGTAGTTTAGAGTTCAGACACTGGATGTAGCTGTCACCTACTCATTTGAATTTGGTAGAGTTCAACGTTAGCAGAGATTACACGACAATCGCCCGACTGCAATAGTGTGAGCTTTTGACCTTGTAACCTTCACTAGATGATATACAAATCAGGTTTGCAGTTGCCATTCTTTATCAAATCAGCAGATTGCACAGGAATAAACAAAAAATTCTGTGGAATTAACACAGAGGATTTATATAGTCAATGAGCTAGTTTTTTACCGTTTAACGTCAAGGCAGGGAATCTCTTTGCACCCCTTAAAGGCCTCCGCACACTACAGCGACTTTTGTCGTACGACTGCCCGACTTGGATCCGAAATAAAATAAAACAAAGCTTATATTTCGTACACAATGCAGCGTGTACGAATAATAAGCTTTTTTTTTTTTTATTTCGGTATCCAAGTCGCCTGCATGTCGTACGACAAAAGAAGTCGTGTAGTGTGCGGAGGCCTTGAGTCGCACAACACAACATAACCCTTGCCTTTGGATTTATGAAGGACGTGTCTACCTGAAGATATAAAATTTGACAAAATGTGCCAAGCACTTAATATCAATTAGTCTCCGTGTGAAGCTCACTGTACGGATTAAGTTCATTTATTATTTCAGTATTCATGCATTGGTCTATGAATAATAATTTGCATGAGAATTATGCATAAAATTATAATGTTCACAATGGCATATGGTACACTTTTGTGATTGTAAATAAATTTCACATGTCATACGTGATACCGAAAAAAAAAAAAAAAAAAACAATACACCGTAAGGGTCTGGAAGTAGAGTAGGATTTTTTTTTATATGTGATACTTTAAATCAGTGTATAATCTAACGGTCTCTAGATTGCAACCAAACAGAGTTTCTGGCTCATTTTATTTGCTAATGGTTTTTCAATGATATTGTCTTTTATTTACAAAATGTTTATTTTCAGGAATGAGATGCATGAGATACATTATGCATGGGTGTGTGTGTGTGTGTGTGTGTGTGTGTGTGTGTGTGTGTGTGTGTGTGTGTGTGTGTGTGTGTGTGTGTGTGTGTGTGTGTGTGTGTGTGTGTGTGTGTGTGTGTTTGCATGCATGTGTGGTGTGTGTCAGATTAGGCCAATGCGTTTATTTTCTTCAAACGCTTTAAAGTTTAAAGTTGAATTTCTCTCAAATGAAAAGAAAATATATTAAGTCTTGATATAGCAAGATGATTGACGTGAAGTGGGTTTTATCAAGTAACATGAAACTCAACAAAAAGAAAAGTAAAACTATCATAAAATATATCAGCTTTTTGAAAAGTGATCAACATCAGCTGTTGAATTACCCGTTAATATCAGAAAACGATCTATCTCGGTAATCAGTGGAGAGCAGTGGCGTATCTGACGTACATCGTCGCGGGAGGCATTATGTAATATATATATATATTTTTTTTTTGGTGGGGGGGGGTAGGGGAGGGGGCAGCGATCCGCTGCCAGACTCCAAATGTCCCTCAAGAAAAAGCTGATGAGTAAGGGGGGGGGGGGCTCAATTTTCTTGGGTCACATTTTTTCTACAGGGGAGTTCCTTTTTGGACATGGTCCCTTATTCCTCGTCGGGGGGGGGGGGGGGCGGGGGCGACGTCCGCCCCCTGCCCCCCCCATAGGTACACTAGTTGTGGAGGGAGAGGCTCAATCTGGAAAATAATTCCGAATATTATTTAAAAAGTAAGAATCTGAAGCAAACATGTACCATCAATCACAGTTACTGGTTACTCATGTTTTAGTTTCCCCTCACATTTCCTCTTGAGAGCATTTGTTGGTGTGATCTTTTTTATAGGTCTCACACGCCTAAGTTTGTGTGAAGTTTGTTAACCTGTGTTATGTGTATCATCTTGTGTTTCTGTTTGTTTATATGTTCGCGTGCATGTCCGTATATTTTGCAGCTTTTTTATATGCGCGTGGCTGTGTGCAATGTTTTTTGAAAAGTTTCAGGTGGTGAAATACTGCCACTTTGGGATTTTTTAGGGCTAGGGGAGGTTTTATTTGAACGGGGTTTCGAGGTTCTTTTTAAAAACATTTTAAACCGCAAGGTAATATTTCTTAACCTTAAAAAGGCCAGGCTATTTTTGGCTCTCCGTTGCCCGGGGGGGGGGTGCATATTGTGCCCCTTCTCTAAAATCTTTATTTTTTTGACCAATCACTCTCAAATTTGAGACACATGCAAAGCAACTCAAACTCTACAAAACGCATCCATCAAAATTTCTCAGGGTTACCACATGGGGCGCTATTCACCATAATATAATGAAATACATAGAAATGGGGAGTTTGCTGAATATTTCTAAGTTTTCGTCTTTAGTATTCCATGTATACATTCACAAGTGATTGATTTGACAATGCAGGATCACATATTTTTAGATAGAAAATAAGTATTTTGAGTTAACTATGACTGTTTTGGGTTCATATTTTGTGTTACAATAGGCCTACATACAGTGGGAATGAAATGCGTATGCACAAATTACTATGCACGGTTGGTTGCAACAAAGAGTTAAAATAACATGAATAAATGCTGGTAGACCTTTTTGATGGAATTACACTTTGATACATTAAATCTTGTATAATCCAATAATTTGAAAGTGGAAATAAACAAAAATAACAAGAAAAAATGATTTTTCAATATTTTTAAATATTTTTATTGTTTTTGGCGCAATTTTACCTTTCAAAAATAAAGAAAAACCAAGAAATGTATTGAATATGTTTCCAAATAGGTGAAACATAAGTTTCATGTCATATTTTAGCCAATAGATCTGAAAAACAAGTGACGATTAACTCTTCTTTGTAGGGAAAAAAGAACAAAACATCAAAAAATGACATACATGACCTTCAAAATATGGTTGTCATGGTAAGTAACCAAGTCTTTTTGGTACGGGGCACATTGTGCCCTCCCCCCCCTTGGGTCTTTTAGGGTTAACGGTAAACTTTTGAAGCAAGTACAACGAATCACAGTAACCAGCAATGATATTAGGTAAAGCCTCCATTCTTCCACGATACGGAAAACAGAGAAAAATCGCGGAAATGGGAAGTATAACGCGGAAATGGGGAAATCATGAAATACTGAAGTAAAAACCTTAAAATTTGTAGTAAATTACAAAATTAATATTAAAATGTTTAAAATCATTATTACACTAAATAATACCATTACCAGGCAGAAATTTACTACCAACTTTAATGACCCTAGCAAACCCCTCCGCGGCCCCTCTGCCTGCCGTCTTTCTCACTACCATTAGTACGGCTGCTCCATTTCACTAATGATGAGTTGTAATCATGCAAGTATTAGGTAATATATGGTGTTTATATACGTGATTTTGAGTAACGCGGAAAATCGCGGAAAACGACAAATATGAAAAACGGAATTTTGATTTTGTAAAACGGAAAAATGGAGGCCTTAATATTAGGTTTACCTCACATTTCCTGTTTAGACCAGTTGTTCATGTGATCTATTTGTTCAAGAAATATTGAATTGACCCCGCCTGACACCGCCTCTAGATTTTAGTTTATTTGAATGATCCTGTCGAAATAGGGATTTTTTAAGAGGAATGTCTGTATTATATATGCCTGGATAAAATTATATATTTGTATTGGGTTTTGCCATGTTCACATCCTGAAATAAGTTTACCGAGGTAAAATTCTGTCGTCCCACGACAAAAGGAAGCAACTCTGATTTGTATCAAAATATTTTTTTTTTCTTGATGGCGGTATATTGTGTATGTTCTACGTGATGGTGAATAAATTAAGGTCACACGACCCCTAACTTTCGATATATGGACATATCAGAAGGAAGCAACTCTACAGATTTCCTCATAAAACAATGACAAAAGGGGCAACTTTGCATGGAACTTTCAGCAAGTCACTTATCAGCTAGGAAGTGGCATGAGTGCACTGATCTCCCAATCAGCCAATCGGAGCGCGTTTAAGTGCAGCTCACATTTTACCTTGAAGGTCTATCAACCACTGCACCAGAATTGATGCAGAAAATGCTGACATTCGCTGATGTATTTGCACATCTGAAGGAAACGTAAGTATATTTTGATGGAAGTACAAATATCCTTTGGAACCCATTTTATACTTCAATGTAAATACTAATTGTGAATATTTTTTCTTTTTTCAAGGTACAATTCGACGCCTCTGATCATGAATACAATTAACCACCTTTGTACAGGAACACGACATACACACGACGGTATGTATTCGTGATTGTGATCGAATGAGCAGTATGGCTGTAGAAAGTTGGAAGTGAATAATACGGTTCGAATACTGACTTGGTCATAGGCGTACGCAGGATTTTGCCAAGGGGGGGGGGGGTGTTCATCCGCGGCCAAATCCTAGGTTCAACATTTTTCCCGGTCACGCCAGCCGCCGAAAACTCGCTCGGGGGGGGGGGGATTCGATTTTTTTTCAAATCCAAGGTCCAAAATTTTTCACAGATCCAAGAAAAATCAACACTTATTTTATGTTTTCAGGGTTATTTCACATTTTCAAATAAACCCCTTTTGACAAAAAAGGGGGTAATATCGTGAAAAAGGGGGTGATTACGGGGAAAGGGGGGTGTTTGGGGGTGTTAGCACCCCACTTTGCAAAAGGGGGGTGTTTGAATACCCCAAACACCCCCCTGCGTACGAGTATGGACTTGGTACATTGTCAATGAGTTGTTTCCTTTTGTCATTGTATGTCGCTTGAGAATATTCCAGCTATACTAAACGGAAACATGCTATCTAATTTGCATAGAACAATGGATTTACAAATTAAAGCATGTTAATCCAAAATGCCTCCCCTGAGTACATTATAAAACATGTCTTACCTGTGAGCTGGGATTGTTTTTATAAAGAGGTCAGAAAGAAAACATATTTTCTTCATTTCCTAAGAAAGTCATTCCACAGAGTTTCTTCCTTGTTGAGGTTAGCTTTCATAATAACGATTTCTATCCATGTTCTTCATTCTTACCTAAAACCTTATTGGATCTAGCCTCTTGCCGCTGTTGGAGTCCGTAGTGGAATGTCGTGGTGAAAATCCGAGGGCCTTCGTGACACCTAACTATACTAACTGGTAATCAGTTTTATTTATATGGTACAATTCCTACTGAACCGGGATACTGAATTATGCATGATTTTTGGAATAATAAGTTTACCGCAGCGATCGCCCAGGAAATTGGCCAATGAAATCTCGATGATTTTTACTTGGGTTCTGGAGTAATCATATATGGCACATGGGGTACACAAATCTCATGCTCAAAATTAATACTAGGCATGCACTTTACCCTTTTACAAACTTGGCCAAATGAACAGATTTTCGCAACAAATCATCTTATATGTCGATTTATGGAATAGCGACTAACTTCTGTAAACTCATTTTATTGATTATTTTAAACCGTCTTTCATCACAATTTCACATTTCATTGGTTTCCAGGTGAGGGTATATTACATTTTCATTATAATGTGGGACTAATTCACTTCATATGCAATAAAAGTTGAGGGATTGACAATTTGAACAGGTGAAGTTTTTCATTGGAAGTTCCCATGCCAATGCTAAAGTGTGTATGTGAACAATTAACAGTCCCACATTGATTTCTGTGTTAGTGCTTTGTCAGCAGTGGGGATTTGTGTAACAGATTTGTCAAAAACGAAGTGTTCTGTTGTTTTCAACTACTCTCTTCTGTACTATAGTGACATTGTCAGAAACACCATCTGTTCTCAGACGGTTTGAAAGTAGCTGATATTAAAATGATGTTGTTCTGCAAGTAGGCTACTCAATCTTATCTTTAAGAATAGACTGGATAAATACTGGTCTAAAAATCATGATCTTGTCTATGAACCTGTATAGGCTGCATGATTCTACACACTTTTTGTCCTTTTCCACATATTCATCTTGATAAGCCGAGGAAAATGTGCAACCTTTTGTGATCGTAGTATACGATCGCTGAACAGGCAGTGTCCTGTATCATCGTGGGATTAAAGTAAGGTAAAGTTATATTTTGCATAATTATAATGACGACTGATTCTAACATATTAATTTCCCATCGTTATTGTAAATATCTTCTTGATACAATGGTGAACTTCAGCATGTGGCGGAGTGGATTAAAACAAACAAACGAAGAGTTTCATAGCAAAACCCAATATATCCATTTTAGGCAAATTGAGATGGTATAGAAATCTCAAATTAGGTTCAATGTTTATATGTAATGATAACATTACAGTGGCAAATTTACATAAATCTACATATGTGGCATTTTGCCGAAATTGATTACTTTAATTGCATTTTATGGCAAAATGCCATATATCCATCAATCGTTTCTTTGCAAAATATCATAATCCATATTGAATTCCAATCAATGAGACGAGAGGGAGCATTCGATCAATGTTTTTTTCCGTGAACTGCATGCTAGCGCGCGCGCCTGGCCTGTCTGAGGTCACTTTTGCAACTGTAGAGTTTTATAGGCGGTGCCATGTTGGGCATGATAATGCACGCCGATTGGCTCAGTGGATATTGGGTTTGGACAGGGAAGTCAGGTGGATATATTGTGTATTGCCATGAAGCCATGTTTTATGCCCAATCACCAAATCACAGGTTATGGTGAAATTTTGACAAAAATGCTAGCATGCACCTAGCCTGCCTGAGGTCTCTATGCGTCTGTAAAATTTTCAAGGCGTCACCATGAGTGGCTCAGTGTATATATTGGGTTTTGACATGAAAGTCAGGTGGCATTTATTGGGTTTTGCCATAAAACTGTGTTTTCAAAATCACCAAATTAGACGTTAAAATGAACTTTTTGAAAAAAAGAAAGAAAATGCACGCCATTGAGCCTTCTCGCTCTACAACATTTTGCTTACCATTTAAAAAAAAAAATGAAAAAAATGGCGTTTATTGGCTTTTGCTATGAAACTCTTTCCTGCCTGGAATGAAAACTCGTTGAACAATGCCTTCAACGCGGGGTGTTGGCATCGCACCAAACCGTGCCCCGTTGGATTTGCGATTTAGTTACCTGTGCTGAATGAACGGTGTTGTAGTCCATAATTTGTTTCTCCCAAAATTCTCTTTATCCCGTTGGAGATCACGATATTTCAAACTCTTGAGTAATTCACATAAAATTTACCTGGTAATATAAGTTTTCCCATTTATCATGGAACTGCTTTCATACTGTTTTCATGCTGCCACTGATAAGTTGACATATACTGTATGTACCAATATCTAGCGTGAAACATATTTGTTCAATGGGAAGAAATTATTTTCAATTCACATCCCGTCGTATATGCGCTAGGGTATTGATTTTTGGCTCAGACCCCGAGCAATAGTGGAACAGCGCCATCGCTCATAATTTGCTTCTGATTCATTTGATTGTGTACGTTAGGTGAAACTAATGGGTGTGTACTTTCGGTCATAGGAGTGGACTGGGGAAAATCTGAGATTATGTTACATTTAGGTTGAGTGAAGGACTTTTTGATGTACAAGGTAACAAGCTGGATGCCCTTTATCTTCTTTGCTCTTTAATATCTACACAGAAGCAATCTCATACAAGTCAGCGGATGGTTACACATTATATTGGTTAGTGACACTAAATTGGGTTTACAGCGTGCGATCATTAACTGACTGAAAGAGTGAACAGATAGGGTTCGAAAGTGAATAATAAAACCAAAAAAATTAAGATTGCAAGATAAAGATCAGAGGAAAAAGAAGACAAGTAGCAAAACAACAAGACGGACAAATTCTCGGGGTGCATATAGTCGCAAACGCATAATAGTCGGCGAATAAAAAGATATAAAAAATAAAGTCCAGAACCTAGACTATCGCCGAGCGACTGTTAGTCAATAGTCCGAGTGTAACGCTCCTTTATTTCGCGCGTACTCAAAAATATTGATCACGCGTTAGGACTGTGTGAAGTGAAGAGACCAGTGAAACAAGAAAGTACGCACTATCACCTCGAGTGTAAAGAACTTTTCTTCAGATGGGAAAAACTACGCTTTTTTTTACATGATCAACTATTGACCAATCCTATAGCAAGATTCTTAGTATGTGGAATATGATATATAATAATGGCTCTCTCACCCGCGGCCCGTTCTATGGCGCTGTATAGCCTATAACTACTGCTAGCTGCTAAAGAATACATGGTCCAATATTGCATGCCACACGCAATTCAGCCTTCGAGCTGCCAAGCATTAGCATGTACAGCCCTACAAGACCGCATGGCAGACCTCAGGCAGGCTACACTTGTAAAAAATTGTTGGGTAAACTATAAACTGCGGTTAGAATCAAATGGGTAAAAGTTGGGGTAAACTTTTCCGAACTTGTTTTGCTACATGCATTTACCAACATGTGGTTAAATATTTTTTCGCCCAATATCGGGATGGAAACCATTTTGAGCGAAATGAAATTGTGGAAATAATCTTAAGTAAATTGGAACACTGGTAAAAAGTTGGTAAATCTGCAGCTGTTTTGCTTCACTGAATTATTTACCCAACGTAGTAGTAAATTCTTTTTTCTATTACCCAATGCCGTGGCGGGAAAACACCATTGTGAATCGATTCTCCCCGTATTGTGCTGTAATAAATTTTTTTAGTATGCGTGCGTGTGTGTTGTGGTGTGCATGTAGTGAGTGAATGTGTGTGTGTAGTTGTGTGTGTGCTGTGGTTTGTGTGTGGCTGTGTGTGTGTGTGTTGTGTATGGCGTTGTGTTGTGTGTGTGTGTGTGTGTGTTGTGTTGCTGTGTCTGTCTGTCTGTGTGTGTGGTTGTTTAGAGGTTAGGGGAAGAAAATGCGGTCGTACTAGAACACGATTTGAATCGAGTTCTCGCTTATTGTGCGTAATAAACTAGTGTGTCATGTGTGTGTGTGGTATGTGTGCTGTGTGTTTGTGTGTGATGTAATTACGTCTGTCGAGTGTTTGTGTATGTATGGTCTGTATACCGCTGTTGCGATTGAGTGGTTCTGTCTCATTTGTGCGGAACGTGTATGTTTGTTGTGTGTTACTGTTCTATATATATTCCTGTGTGTATGTCTTCATTGATGTGTTGTGTGTATACATGTATTGTGTTTGCGTGTAGGCTGTTTGTATTTGTGTGTTTTGTGTGTGATGTGATCTCATATGAACACTAGATGACTAGATGCAATAGATGGCAACTTGCTTCAAACTACCATTAACTTTTGTTAATGTGCAAAAATAAAGTTTTAGCAAAATTATTGACTACACGCGATTGACTTAACTTTCTGTATGAAAATTGTGATAGTGATATGCCGTTGATTGATAGACCATGCATGATTGAGCTTGATGCATTAAAGGTTATAATGCCACTTTTCATAAAGGGTACTGGTGCTCACAGGGTCCTCTTTTATGCCAAAATAATGTGTAATAATGGTAATGTTTGCTTTATTTTTAAGTCGTCTGCTCACTCAACCAATGACAAGGCTTACAATCTCGAATGTTGGTACAACATGTATGGATTACATTTTGCTGCAGTAATAATGTAATTATGCGAGTCGATATTGTTAGAGTTGTTTTTCAATGAATATCTGATTTTATGTGATTTTTACAATTTCTCAATAGTTGTGTAAATGTGTGGGTAAATGTTTAAATTGTGTGTGCCTCACTGAAGTTGGGTGTGCGTAAAATATGCAAAAAAAAAAGTGCCAGTGGGAGTTGTTAAGGGGGTCAAAACGATAATGATGATTAACATAAATAGCGCTAAATGTGATGTTGCGATGTCATGGGGAAAATGTGCAAATAGTATTGGTTTATTAAAGTCTCGCTCACAAATCCCCAAATGACCTTGGTGACTTTTTGAAAAGTTGACATTGGTTTGTTGTTGCCTTTAATATGTCTGTTTCACTCATTCATGACTTCCACGGATCATTACATTTTCGCGACAGAAGCGTAGCTCAGTGCTCGTAGCAGCCAGTGAAATACCCTTGCTACAAATTATTCTTTCTTAAAATGTGGTGTTTTGCTTTATGCTGAAAGTTATGGTTATTTTGAAAAAGGGCCCGCGATAGTTATTTTTGTTGTGATTGAGTTCAGATATCAGAGCTTGCCCAATGTCTTGAATGGGCGCTTCAATAATGTTAAACGGCTGTTGGTCGTGGTGGTGTTGTTGACAGGTATAGAAAAATTGCTGGTGCCTGCTCGCGCAACCGCGGCGCACGCGATGTTTTTATGCCAATTTCGCGCCTTGGTTTGCTTAGTGTGTGCTGTGTGATGCGGTGTAGCCGCCAGGCAGTCGTTGTGGTTTTTGGCGGCATCTCCTCGTTCGCGGTGTGTGCGTGTGTGGTGGTTGCCGCTGAAGTTTCTTTGGTCACGTCAGGTTTGTTTTAAAATTCGTGGGCTAGGGGCTTCTGCCTCGATTTTACTCACCACCAAAAACACGCCAGGGAAGGATTTCATACAGCGTGTTGAACTCAGCGATAATCGCAGACCTCAGTTCACGAGTTTTAACTCGTGTCATTTCTACAAATAACTACTTGGTCACGA